>CABEEJ010002759.1:0-40368 GCA_901482245.1 Timema douglasi
TTACAATTGGCGCTCAACGAGGGGCAGTATTTAACATCTTTACAATTGGCGTACACAACGTGGGGCATCTTTTCACATCTTTACAAGTACTAGATCTTAAAAAATCAAGCCTCAAATTCAAAGTACAGTTTTTGCTATAGACCCAGGAATATATGGGTGCGGACAATCTTTGAGGGGTCGGGGATAATATATTAAACTTATTTTATGAAAAAATGTCTTGGCAGTCATTTCTAGTAGCTTGCCTACTTAACTACAACTTGCTTTTATATCCAGTTAAGACCTTTGAAAAAAGCTAAAATTAACGGATCTAATTATTTTTTGTAAGTTAGCTATATTTCTTGATTTAATAAAGCTTAAATAATGAATACATCCCATTTAAATATATTAATGGTATCATGTTTTTGCCCCAATCTCATCAGTAAGATAAACATTTTTTTTTTTATTTGGAGGCAAATTAAACATTAATATTTATCCTTAGCTCACCGTTAGAATTCTTCTCTATTAAACTACGATACCTTCTATATGTGAGAGTTAAAAATATATACAAATTAATGTATTTTTTTTAAATATTATTTATTCTTGCACCAGAGTCTAAGAAGATCATATGCTGTGCTGTAGGCCTACTTGCTAGTAAATGTGAAATGAAGTCTAAATTGAAACAGCGCCAAGTGTGGGGAATATTACAAACACACAAGGAGGAAAAATAAATATAGCTAAGAAATTTAAAAAAAAATGGAACGAGAAGAAATGAGAACCTCAATTGGTTTTGAGAGAGCACAGTGGGTAAGTGCCTAATTTACAGCGTGCTTGGTCCGAGTGTATTTGTAGTACGAAAAACGCGTTAAGGGGGTGGCTGGCTATTCTTCAGGTAAAGGGGGGTGGAGGAACAACGGGCTATTCTTCTGGTAAAGGGGGATGGAGAAAAAAGTATTTTTTCTCTATAGATCACAGCACTGATCTACATATATCTGATCAAAATAATTATTTTTTCCACAGATAGAAACAAAATATCATCTTGTGGTAGAGAAAAGTAACACATTTCTCGTGGTTAACTAACACACTTACTAAGCAGCCTTACATATCATCTTATTTACCTTAACAGAGAGGAAGTACCATCAGTCAATAATGACTAGGTGACCTGGTGGTCTAGGGGTAGGGTGTCAGACTTCTGTGCTGGCGGCCGGGGTTCAATCCTCGATCCCAGCACAGATTTATCTGATTTCCAAATCCTTCCTTCACCTCTGACAAGACACCTTGTGAATGTGGGGAATACTAGGCCTCCACTGTGGTTCGGATCCCACGTTAAACTGTAGGTCCTCCATTTCATCTCACAATCACCCTACCGTTACACATTAGCGTAAGTGCGTAATAACCCGAACGGGTAGTAAGACGCGGTGCTAATAGTAATAATAATAATAATATGACTACAAAGACGTATACGTTATTGAGAGAAAGAGTAAATACCAGTAAGTAGCCCGGCTAGTTGAAAATAAGCTTTACAAATGTTCATGAACTACGTTAATACCCAACCCTATCATTATAAGTTCTAAATCGTTAGTGGATAAAGAGACATAGCTAGCAGATGCCTAGAGAATTTAAGGTATCGAACTAGCTATAAATAGGTTTTCTAGCCTTAAAAATAATTTCCAGCCTGGCTGCCTAGTATATTAATTGAGATAAATAATAAACTATTAAATGTTTTACTATTTTGTTTTTGATGCTATTCATCTCATTGCATTTTTAATACGATATAAATTTATATTAACTCGTATTAAGACAAAGTAGGTCATCCTGAGGGTGACCTTTGAGAAATTAAACCGGCATTCATATCAAAGGAGGGTTGAAAGCAATACATTAAAAAAACATCCGGGTCACTCAGATAAGTTTCTCAGCCCATCAAGTCAGGGTTTAGCAGGCTAGTGCTGAGCTAGCTCTACTAGTAAGATAAAATGTTAATTCGGTTTCAAAAATTAAACAAAGTAGTATATTTGCTTATAACTAAACGATAGCCATTGGTTATTGAATTTGATACACTATAAATGGTTTGGATATTATTTAAATCAGTAGAGTAGAAACTATAAACTAAATTACTAACATTTAAGAAGGCAGAATCTACTAGAAAGAGTAGCACAAGTGATATGGTTAAAAAAACGCTTCTTTTTTACTCCTGCAAAGGTAGTATATCCCTTTAAATGTACGAGGTGGTACTAAACCAACTGTATTATTCAAACTGGTTAGTTTATTTATTAAATTTATTAAATGCACATAATCTGAATTGATTAGTGATATAAATATAATTAGACTTATGAATTCAACTTTATTGAAGAAAAAAAAACTGAGTCTCCCAGCCATTGATTTATCACTGTAAAGAGAAAGAGTCCCCAATTTCCCAAATGATAAATTTTTAGAAGATACTAGGAATCGAACCAAATACCATTATTTCACTAAGCAAATGTGTTTTTTTACCTAGCAAAGTTGTCTCACTGTTCAGAGCGTAGAAGCAATGAATTGTCTTATCATGTAGATTGTTAAAGAATGACAAATTATAGAATCAAGTATTAATTTGAATAGGAATTATTACCTTTAGAAAGTAGGCCTTCCATAAAATATCGTAGCCTAAGAAATTTGAAGAGATTTTAAATTAAAGAGACCTTAAAAAAATCCATTTTAAATTGATTGCGTAGTTTTACTATCGAGATTATTAAAGCCTGAGTGAGAGCAATATAATTTCCTTACTTTACAATATATTTGGAAATACAAAAGAACATTAAAAATGAAATATTATTCCGAGGTTAGCACGTGGGTGCAAGAGTTGTAAATGTTCACGTGATAGCTCGGCCAGACTATAAACATGTGTGTTTGTCAGAAATACGTTTGTGTGTAATATATACGTGAACTTTTAAAAACGGTGGAAGGAGAGGGCATGTAAGGGGGGTGTTTTTGAAAAATACTGAGAGACTCTCAACACGCAATTCAAAGCTCGTAAAAACCATGCACGTTTCCGTCTGGACAACGACGCAGTATCGTTCTTTTATAGATGACTTAATTGCTCTCGTTGCATGTGTTTGCATCACTCGGACATGAAGCTCGGTAGCTATTTGACTACACAGTGTTCCCGGATTAAACAGCTAAAGTTTACGCTTTATTTTCGCGCTGGCAGTAAGAATCTAAATAAAAAAGCATGTATTTCTGCAGAGTTACTTGGCAATGGCTTAATAATAATTTTCTTGGAAGACGGATCGGTCGTGCAAGATATATGGATTAGCCTCTACGTTCACCTGACTTAACACTATTAGATAATTTTTGAGTCAGGAGCTCTCAAGTAAAAAGTGTATGAAGTACCTGTTAATGACCTTAAATCATTACGACAAAGGATAACGCAAGCGTGCGAAGAAACAAGTCCCACAATGTCGGTCAGCCCCTTGTTCTCTCATCGATGGGTTCAATGCTTCTCTCCAGGCTGGAGGCCATCAATTTGAACAAAGTAAATAAATAAATAATCTTATTTAACATTACCTATTTTGTTTATATTTTGGTATTTGCTGTTTGGAGATTTTATACTTTTAACCCTCTTTTCTCGCAATGTATATTTTAAGTTAATTTTTAATCCACTGCCACTTTCCAAAGTTTAGCCATTTAACCCGGGAACAATCTGAAAGACACTATCTATGACTCTATAATATCTTTTTTTTTATCATAGCTTTGTTTATAATGTCACATTTTTAATTATTTTCAGAATTTTCATTGGCTATTTAAAAATTACATCTGCTATGCAATGAAATCTAATTTCTACTTTTTGAAATTAATTTCACGTGTAAACAATATATACCTTTGAATGCTTCTTATGTGAGTTACTATTTTATGTTGCTAATTGAATGTTTGGAGTAGTTCAGTTAAAATTCTTTCCATCAGTCAATTTCATATCTGCACATTGTAATTATCGATGTCTATTGTTTAATTCACATGTACAACTTTGGCTAAGCTGGGATTCTTAATTAAATCCAAATACTATCTTCAGACAACATAGCTATTTTTAATTTGTTAGACATGTTAATAAAATATCCTAAATATTATTATAGTTTTAGATTTGGTTAGAGCTCATTATGTTGAGACGTGATTTTACGAACATGAAATTACAAGCTTGTTTAATTTAAGTTACCAAACTCAAGTTTACTGCCCTATATTAATACAGACTCTTAAATAGATAGATTCCCCTTGTTACACTTCCAAGTAGTCCGTTATATTCTATATATATATGTATATGTATATTCAAAAAAAATTATTACTCAATTTTCCTCATTCTTTCCCCTTTAACACAGTTCTTTCTCTAATTTATTTAAATAAAATGTAGCTCATATCTTTATTAAATACATACTACTTCAAACCTATTCCAAACCGTTATCTCATTACCAAACCTCTAACAATTAACAGAATGTAACACTACCACATTCCGGGAAATACCAAAGGAGAAAGATCGGTTCTTTTTATCAATCGATAAATGCCCTTTCTTACTTAAAAAAATGTGCCTATGAGCTTGACAAAGAAACGTCAAGGGAATAATTCAAGATTTTTGTTTAAAGTAAATGTTTGGTGAGAATTTTTTGTTGACTATCTTTAGTAAAATAACCTGTACTATAAGGAAATAATACAAAATTTAGTCAAGTCAAATTGTTGCCTTATATTTTATAAACATTAACTTATAGGTATTATTTCATACACCAGACAATCCTAGGTATAGTTCAGAGGAATGAGACATGTTTTGAAACTTCTGTATTTCTAATAACAATGGCAGAAAAGGATTCATGCCATCAGATATGGACTTCGTTTTTTAAAGCGCATTTACTTGAAATTAACTATTTAAAACATGGCAAAGAGTTATCAAGCCTTCGTACAACATTTATAGACTAATTTAATACGGACTAAAACGTTAAAACTCACGTCAGCCGGTGGTTCGGCGTGCACGATGCAAGCAAGCTGAGCCTCATATCCTTCCCCTGAATGCACCCAGCTTCTCTCGACCTCGATCTCAGGAGGATCTGAAAATATAGAAAGATTGCGTCAGGTATAAGTGATCGAAGAACATGCTACATAATTTAACTAAACACCTTTCAACTGTCCGTAGAAAATGATACATGAACACGGGAATCGAAACTGGGATCTTTGGCTTGGTATCACATTGATATTTGCAGTGAGCTAGTCAGGAGTCATCCCGTGCTCAGGATCATTCTTCACTAATATTTTTAAGGCAGAGTCTTTGATGGCCGTGGAAGATCTTCAGCTATATATGTACTTATGTTTTGTTCATTATAAAAGGTAGTATCTGGCAATCATAAGATTTTATAAAACTATTTGAATATAGTATTGCGTCAAGTTAAGTTGTCTCAAGCTATAGCTTTGGATTGATAATATCGATTCCGATAAAATATTACTGGTAATGTTAGTTTTACTCGGTGTTCTGTCTTGCAACAGGCCCATTTCTTTCTCCAAAAAATTCCTTCGGCATGTCTTTAAGCATGTTCATTTTCAAGTTAAAAAAATATTTTTTTCCCCCTGGTTTGAGATCATCTATCAGTCATATCCCTCGGTTTCTCGGTTTCTTGGTTCCTTGGTTCCTTTGCCCCATTCAAGTGGCCTTTTATAAGAACCCTTGAAAGAGTTATTTCTCATAGCATGCGTGACCCATCCACTTGGCCTTTCTTTTTATAATCAACCAAATGTTTTCATAGAGTATTCTTAGAACTTATTAATTATTCTATTTTCTACTCTCTATTCTAGTAATATAGTAAAATCAATTATTCACAATTTTTTCAACTAACCTTTCTAATCCCGCCTTGATACCAAAATCCTACGACACACACACTCACACGATACGATACACCCCTTTTCTTAGCTGTAAATATCCCCCCTTCTTCTGTTCTCGCTAACTCCTTCTAAAGCTCCCTTTCTCCAAGTCATCTCTAAGGAATTCCCCTGTCATCCACCTTATACACAGCATGTTGAAAGTGTTGACTTACAAGCTTTGCAAGTTTACCCCTTGTATTATACAATGTTTATTCTTGGCTTCGAAAGGTTAATATGGTATTTCCACAGCGCGCGCGTGTTCGCGTTTCATGGTCGGTGGTTTTCGGGTCCAAAACACACCGAAAGACTAGTGTCGATCATTAAGCGAGGAGCCTTCTGTGACTACATGGTCGAATGGAAGCAATTAATGAGAAAGAAAAAAGTATGCGTTCTATTTGACACTAGGCATTTCCTCTATGAGCGTGTCGATCTGAAAACCGACCTTATGGTATAGTGGTAAAAGCCTCTGGTTGCTGGCCTATTGGTTCCGTGTTCAATTCCTGGCTGGTACCGGGAGATTTTTCTCAAATATTTGGTTAATTATTAGGTTTAACTTGGTTTAAGATCTTTATTGGATTCTCCCTGACATATTTATTACTATCATCCTCTTACCTCATGGGGATATGTGAAAATCCTCCGCGATAAGGATAAACGATTAGTACATCCGGACATCCCCTGGGCAAAGGTGCATTAGTATTGGCTAATCTTTCCATAGACTGAGCCAAAGATTGATGTAGCCTAGACACGCCATTAATTAATTTCAATAAATACTTACCGAAAGCACATCGGTCGATATTGTGGACCTGCTTTGGAGTATATCAGTTACGTGATGTGTTGGTGCATCAAAAGCTCTCTATTGTTTAGTGTGTCTGAGATCAATATGGCAACACCGCTTGTTGGCATCAAACTAGCTTAACCTAATATATCAACAAATAATGAAAAGCTATCACCGCTTGCCAATTATATTTTAAAGAATTACATTCAAATTGCTAGCTGATTCCCGTAATCACTGTTGGCACAAGATGTTTGCAATAGTGCAAATTTGTTCGGTTATATTTTTTGTCCCGTTGTGCTTCTGATTCTTATCTTCACGCACTGTTGATATGAGGTCTATCTCGCTTGTGCGCTTTTTAATTCCATCCAGATCTAAAGCTAAGAATACACAACCTGAGAATCCTGAATTAACCACACGTGTTGGTTCTTAACGACATTGCATACTTAAGAAATTTAAAGCTGTTTCGAAAATAAGGTTGCATCTTAACACACCTATATTCTCTAATCCCTATGAAACTTATAAAACAATATCAAAATAAATAAAATAAATAGTATGGATCTCCGCACGGACTTTCTCGCTCTATTGTTTGAAAATTGAAATATTTATTCGTAAAATATGTGAATCCAAATAATATACACTAGCAAATCAAAGAATAAATTGCACTATCCTTATGTAAAACCTATTTTGAATCGTGGTTTTAAATTTTATAATTTTATTTTTAAAGAATTAATGTCCTCAAAGGTATGTTTGGACAGATAGAAAAAAGATTAATATTGAGTCCACAAGGGTCAACACTTCTTCTTATTAAGATTTCAACTTCCCGTTAAAATTTTCGGCAAATTATTAAGTGTTGCACATCTTCATGTCATCGCATTGCTATTAAATTACTCGTTTATAAATTTCGACCAATAAAACATGTAAATATTGACTAGTGAGTCTAAAATGAACGAGATAAATCTTTGTTGTAAAAAAAAATTTCCTAAGAGGTTTAAGGATAAATAACACCCTCTTTTAGAGACTTATTTATATTTAATTACTCTATTGCATTGGAGAACTATTGCGTTAAAAATTCAAATAGTATCTCTTTACAACTTAAACTCACAACATTGTAGTCATGTGTTTGCCAATATCTAAGAAACTGTTGGTTTTATAAAAATATATTTCATATATTTATTTTTTATTTTTAATAGTACTACAATTTTGCAATGATAAGTTATTTAGTATCTTAAATAGTTGCGGAAATACTTAAATTTCAGTTTCTGTAAAGTACCCTAAAAGTCATTTTCACGGGAAAATGAAAATAGTCAGTTTATTTATAAACTTAAACAACGCCTAAATACGAATTTTAATCAAAATCGTTAGAGCCGAATTTGAGAAAATTGACTTTCTCTTTTTGCCCTTTAGTAAACCACCCTTAATTTTAGGGTTCGATATCCAATTCCAAAAATACCTAGGGGCAACCCTATGAAAACCCTAAATACGAAGTTTTAGCCCGATTGGTAAAATAGTTTAGGCTCTAATTGGAAGCATAGGCAGACACACACACACACACACACAAACAGACGGAAATTCAAAAACAAATTTTTCGAATTCGGGGGTCATGAAATTTCGAGATTCATCAAAATCTCGAGTTTAATTTTTTTTTTAACGATCACAATAAATTTTCTACCTGTAATCTAGAAAGTAAAAATGAGCAGTTCACATTCGGAGTCTTTTTGTTTTTCTGCTGAGAAAACACCCCCTCTTTCTCTGAAGAGTAAAACACTCACTCTACTATATGTGGCTAAACAGCATTGACTTACATTAAAAATGAATCCTGTTCTTGTTACATATTCTAGATGGACAGAATTTTGTAGTAAGTTATATGATAAATAATTCTAATATAATGGGGTAAATATGCTGAAGGAAGAATTTTAGTGGTAATATACCCGCATTTTCGTGGAAGGAGAGTGGGAATTCATTTAGGGAAAATAACCCTCAGTGAATCTGACAAGGCTTATAACCTTAATCTACCCGTTATCAGCAGGCCAGACTAGCACGAGCGTGACGCCTTAGACCGTTTGGCCTGTGAAGCTGTTAGCTTATTAATCCAGATTTCTTTGTTTTCAAGTGAATATTAAATAAAATATCATTTTGATACGACTTTTGGTTTGAGCTTGGTTGTTTATCTTAAGACAGCCATGGTTAATCGTTCGTGATATGGGATCTTAAATAGTTTGACTTTTTTTAAAAATTAATTTAATCTTAGATTTTAGAAATTACAGTTCCTGAAGCAAGGACTAACTGTGTTTTTTATTCGGATTTAGGAATAGATGAATTCCCACTCAATGTAATCGGAATGTTATATTTTGGAATAGTGTTGAATTTATTTATCTCAAAATATTATGTATTATATTGAAGTGAACTACATTAGTTGCCTGTATACCTAATATAAAATCACTAAACGTAAATAGCTCTAGGGCACTAAATAGGGATAGAACTTTGGTACCCTTAGTATATTAAATCATACTAACCGTTACATTAAAACATCATGCCACTCGCTCGATACATATGTATATGCAAGGGTGTAGTTTGTCAAACCACTGCATGAACATACGTTCCTTGAAAATTTTATTTATTCTTACGAGATAATATTACTTTAAAATTTAAATAAATTATTTAGTCTACCTAAAATTAAAGTTGGTATTCAAAATGTTAACTAAGAAGGTAAGATATGTCATTAGAATATCTGGATTTTATTGTTGGTGACGTGGGGTTTACGGTTAGAGTTCATCGGGGAGTTATTTTCGACAAATTTTGAAAAACTGAAGTTTTCCTTGTTTACCTGTGATAACAGGGGAGTAAATTATTTGAAACACACTCCTTAAACTCACCCCCTTGGACTAAGTCTTTATGTGATTAATGCTAACGTAATTATAGTTAAAAATATAGCAGGATATGGCCATAAATATATTTTTAAATGTTATGTTTTGACATATCTCTTGTCACAGTATGACTAGAGAACAAATTACATAAGGTTTACTAACAAAAAAAGTAGGCTTTTATAATTTAAGTTATTTAAAAATATCCTCTAATGAGAAATGTTATCTGGTCTCTCTGTAATAGATTTAGCGATATAATTACGTAGGAAATTACTCAAATATGCATAACCCATACTTTCTTTACACGATATCAAGATTTATTTTCAGAGTGTACCACTAGTTACATGGCAGTGACGTGTCTTGAGGTAGGACCTTTTAGATACAATTCCTCCCCTCCAGTTTTATACCCGGCTAATAAAGTCACTTCCTCATTAACATCGTGCCGTCGTGGAACGTGTAATTAATCAGCTTGTATCATGCCCCGCCCACTTGTCCGAGGCTACGGCCGCATGACACGCGAGAGCCTCATTGCAACCCTCCTCGAAAACTGCTTTCACTTGTCTGATTACGGACTGGGGGCTTTTTTTTAGCGGGCCTGTCTGACGCTACGTATTGAAAGCGCATAGGATGAATTTGTGTATGTCTTTTGGAGTATACCCGAAGTGCATCATTGTTTTTATTCTATGATCCCCATGTGGCAACACCGTAACAAATATAAGTTTTTCAGAAACTATAAAAGGATTTTTGAGTTTTGTGAATAAGCCAATATCAACCCAAACTATCCTAACCCCTATTGTAAATAGTAAGGGCTCTGTCACCTGTACTTTTATTATTTAACAATTTTAAAGAAAATTGGAGGTTGCTTACACTACACGGTTGCAATATTGTCATGTTATGCAGTTGTAATCTTCCTGTGTGGCTTTTATTGATATTTTCGTTCCCATTTGATATTATGGTTTCTCCTTCTTGTATTGTACGTTATTGATGTTCTCCACCCACTTGGCTGGAGGAGAAGGTACCATTTTCATTTCGTGATTAGGGTCATTTTTGCACTTTGGGATGGGATCCATCGAGAGGATTCGGGTATCTATAGCAGCTGTACACCGAGTTTTCCCTGACCGGCAGCCAATCTTACAAGGTGAGGAAAAATTTCTAGTTAATCTTGCTTTATTTCAGAAGAAGCAAGCTTAACTTGACGGCTTGCAGTTTATTCACACGTTTGACCAAAAAACATTAGCAAATAGCTCATATGGTCACGTTACAAACTCTTAGCCAATCACAAGAGAGTAGCACTACTTGTCAAGGTCGATTTTCCCTAGTAGATATAATCTCAGCTTTGACCACACTTCTTCACAAAATCGAGGTGGAATAATTAATCTATGTGCAAGGCGCCTTTATAGCAGTACTCTTAGGAAACTATTTGAAATAACTCTCTGTTTAAAAAGCAGCTATGTGTCGTTCTTGTATTAAATTGATTTGTTTCACTACAAAATCCATCGTAATAATGATAAAAATATGTTCATCCACTATAAAATTAAATATATTGATAACCTGATGTTTAGTTAGTTTTTCAGAGCATCACTGGTCAACATACATTTCTTCTAGCGAGTGAGTTGCTGTGCAACATAAGCAAATTCTAATCCAAATTTTCAGTGAAATTGTGAATAAATCTTTACAGTATATTGCAGCTTTTACTAGCACTCATATGCAATCGCTAGCGTTAAGAACGCGTACCTTTTAGGGTAAGCCGAGCTTGCCTCTGGAGTCAAGATATGGTTTATGCAACTGCAGACTGCAAGCTTTAAAATTCTAAATCTCAAGCATTCCCAGCTGGCTTGAAGCTTACGTCAAGCAGACATCTTTTGTTTTTAGTGTAATATATTTGTTTACAAAAAGTTATAATTAATGTCAGGAATGTAACTTTTTTGTGTGACTTTAAAATACCATTGAAATTTGGAGCATTAATTATAGTGCACCACAGAGAACAGAAAGGCACAAATAAATTTTTGGAAAATACACACTGTTTCAGTTATTTATATGATAGTTCTTATCGCAGGCTAACTAGAAAGCTAAAATTAATACTCCAAAAATGTTCCTATCAAAGTTAAGAGGAGTAGCCAACCTCACTTTCTCGCTGGGCACACATCTCTGTTGTGTTTATTATTTACCAGTGATTTACCTTTTTATATAAAGTGCAATAAGATTTTTTTTAAGTTGTGTAATGAATTCCCTGGTCGAACCTTGCGGACATGATCTTAAAAATCTCTGCCTTAGACCATCCGGCCACTGAATCGGGTTTGTGCTGATATAATTAGTCGTTTAGAAAACGCACGTTAAACTATTTAAATCATAATAATACAATGGTAAGTTAAGGTATGCCGTGACAGATAGGAAAAAAAGGCTTTTAAATGTCTGTTTTATTCTGTCAAAATCTGTTCTAATTTATCAGATTTACAATTCAAATAATAATACGACTAACCATCCCTTACCCACTTCAAAGACTGAATAGGCTCTCGGCACAAATACGGCCCAGCCCCCCAGCGTGTTAAGCCTAGGCCAAGTGATAAAATAATGAAAATGTATAAATGTATTTTTTTAAAACCATGTCAAAATCCACATTTACAAACTTGTCGGAAATAAATGGCAATGTTTCATACTCGTGCGAACAAGTGTTTTTAACCAAGAAAATTAAGGACAATGATCTTGTAAACCCAAATTAACTTTGTAAGTATTGTGTGTTACAGTACAATCCTGATTCACGGAAAATTTAATTCGGACTAGGAAAAATTGATACATCCGCCAGCTTATAGGATGAACCGATATAGCCGGATGTTTTTAGGCACTGCTAGTTTTCATTCTTCTTTACCAATACGATGAATCGATCTTGGACAGGTTTCATCACTCACAAGTGAGAGTGCAAGTGTTGTCAGATAGCCTAACCTAGCCCTAGTAAAATTATATACTATTTTAATTATTCCTATGAGTTGGGCCAACCTTTCAGGATTAATGAATTTAAACTAAACTAGTAAATTCCGTGTCTCTTAGGAAGTATCAATTCGGCCTAGTCCAGTCTAGTTTGTTTTGGAATTGGGTTTGGACGGTTACATAATATATTCTCTTTAGAATCACTTTCACACAGATCATGATTATAAAAATACTGGAAGCTCATTAACAGTCTCATTCATCTCACAACACCATCACATGAATTTTCTGAATAAACTTTAAACTATACTAGGCCAATAAGGCGTGCATGATTGTTAAACATTCTCAATGTATTTAAATTTATTCGTGTGATTATATTATGCGTGTTTATAATTTTTTAAATGAAATATAAAGAAAAATAAATGAATACAAATATTTGGTCAACCGATTAATCTTTTTTTATATTGACCCTCTTTTAATTAAGTTTATACATCCATGGTCTAGGGCGTCAATTTCGTGTTAGACTGGCCTGCTGAAAATGGAGATTAGAGTTCGAATCCCAGATCGGCTGTGGAGCTGGTGTTTAAGTGATTTCGTTAAAACTTGATATTTGAATGTAACAAGGTTATAACTTGTGGATAAATCAAGTCCATCTCTAGAGTTTAAATTTGTTTACTTCTAATATTTTAAAAACTATAGAAAATTATTTTAATTATTTTAATGATTTCGCTCTAAATGGATATCTGGTGAGTGTTTAAATAATAAATAAAACCAAACTTGTTTTTCAGTGGAAATGCATTTAAGCGTTGATTACTTATTGTTAGTTTTTGAAAATTATAATGTTATTAAAATATTATAAATAATTTTAGTTAAATATTAGGGTAGATTTGAACATTTTTACATGAAACGTATAGTAATTTTATTTTTTTCTAAATGTTTTTTTATGTGAAGCTTAAAATTATTATTAATTTAAAACTGGCTCAAACCATTTTTTTTAGCGATTTTGTATTGTATCTCAAATGAGTAAAAAAATTAAGCATGTTTTTCTCAGTTAAAAGTTTTTATTGATAACATTTAATTTTTCAAAATATATTTGATTATGAGATAGTATATGAGATTCTGTATTTCTACAATTATATTTATTTTAAATACATAGGCCTAAATGTAGAAAAATCTCGCAAATATTCCATAAAATTCAGTGAGGGAAAATCTAGCTTTTAATACTTTTTTTTTACCTGAGTTGGCAATGAGAAATATTAAATGTTTTAGTCCCACAAGAAAAATTTAAACAAATGTTTTCAAAACTCTAATAATAATATGACGTTTTTAGTCAACACTAAGTTGTAAAATTTATTTTCTAAGTAATGTTTTAGCTTCTACCCCTAATTTTGTATCACCTCATAATATTACGTGAAATGAAACCGTCGCAGAACGTCACACTATATGACATCCTGACAGTGAATGTCTTTATCATAGTAGACTTGAATAAACACGTGGATTTTTTTCCCCTCAGTAAAGGCGTAGTTTTGGAACAATCTGGTCTGTGAAACTCATTGTAAAGACGATTCTATTGAAACTGGCAGTCTTAAAGGGGAAAGTTTGTAGATCTTAAAATGCTGGAACGTTTTGGGGAAGAATATTTTTTTTAAGAGCTACGATAAAAAAAATTAAATTAAATTAAACGCAAAAAAGGAAAAAATAGTTTAGGTTTCATATAATATTGGTTTAAAGAAGATACGTTGAAATTTTTCATAACCTATATTGAATCAATTAGTTTTGTTGAAAGATTTCAAAACCTTCAATATTCTTTCCAGTAGACAATAAACGTTAAACTATTTTATGGTATTAATTAAATTTTTAGATAACAGGCCTATAATAGTAATAATATTACATGTCCTAAGTAGGTTAAGTATAAAATAATATTTTGTTAGACTTTACATCTAAATTAATATTTTATATTGGATTAAGGAGTTTTTTTAGTTATATGCACCGTTTCTTGCTTGTACCGGAAGTGAATGGAGCTATTAAGTGTATATATATATATATACACACACATTCACATACACACACACACACACTCAAGGCTGTATGCATTTAAATCTTAAATATCAATTATTCAATATATTTATTAAGAAATTTAAAATTATCCATGAAAGACTTCCTGTATGTTATAGCGACCTTCGGGTATATTATGACGACCATTTTCAATCAAAAGTATTAAAGTAATTATTGATAAAAACTTTCGATGGAAATCTCTTTAGTTTTTCTAACATCCCATTATTAATTTTACTTAATTATAGTAGTAATAAATGGTAGTAAAAAACTCGTATAAAAAATACAAAATGTGTTAAAATTGATAAACGTTTCCTATATTATTGGTGTTATTTTTAATGTTTTGATCATTTATAACATGATTGACAGCTTAACATAATATTACTTGACTTATGAACACTTTAAAGTATATCTAGTAAATTTTATATCTGTTGGATATGTCCCTTCCTATGAAAGCTGTTTATATACTCTTTTGTTAAAAACTTAAGATTTATAATATAAAATTGAATCTTCCTTTACACTTTATTTTATCTAAGAAAATAAGATATATACACAACCTATTTTTAAAAAAATCCCCAATTATATGATTTAATTTTAAAATTTCTGGTTTATTTGCTCGGAGGAAATATAATTTTGAGGATGAGTTATAAGGAAAGTAGCCCGAAATAGTTCATATAATATCCTAAACACACCCCATTTTTGGGGAGATGTGATACCTTGTCATACACACCTTCCACAGGACTGTGCTACCAAATGCCGCCGCCAGAGAGAAGCAGTGCCGTTGCTACTTTAGTGCCCTTAATGGTGGCA
Organism: Timema douglasi; assembly: GCA_901482245.1. Classification (NCBI taxonomy): domain Eukaryota; kingdom Metazoa; phylum Arthropoda; class Insecta; order Phasmatodea; family Timematidae; genus Timema; species Timema douglasi. Next base: position 15,262 of record CABEEJ010002759.1, read on the forward strand.
AGTTACTGCCTCGCTAACCTCTTATTCCGGCTCGTATCCCTCCCCTCTCTTTCTCCAAAAACCATCATCCCTCTACCCACCCAACTTCCCTATCCTTGGTTACTGGTTCGAGATCATTACCGCATCTTACCCGAGACTTTACCTTGACTCCAGGTCTTGAGGCGAAACTTTCCAGTGAGGGGATTCACCTATCCACCAATTAGTGTGAATCAGTGAGACCAACCGTGCAACTTAAAAGTACTAAGAAACTTTGGATCCGAGGCAGTAGACTAAAGGATAAAAGCGTTAAACGTAAACACTTCATCTTGTTTACGAGTATCATGACCGTGGAGCAACATGTACTTAGACGAGCTAGAAATAAACTTTAACCTCAAACTTGTTTTTGACTTAGGTCTTAGGACGAATGATTACTTGAGGTCTTAAGATTACTTGAAAGTTCGTACAAAATTAAAATTTTATCTCTATATTTTATTATATTTTAGACCGTTGAGCTAGAGTTAGTTTTAATTAAGTTTTAGGAAATATAAAGGCTATTAATTAGTAGTAGTTTAGCCACACTAATGTAAAACCTAAACTATAAATCCAATTTTTAAAATAAAAAACAGCGCTGCCTATACATATATATGAACAATATTTTTTGTGATCGAAATTAACATCAATAGTTATCTTTTAAATAATTATTGAGTATTTTACTGGTAAAAAAACTCTCGTAAATATATATTTAATTTTAATTTTAATTTAGCTTGTTTTATTCATAAACCTTTTTTGATACAGCGTTATTATTATACTTTTTTTAGTTACAGTTAAAGGAATATATCTGAAAGCTATAAAACCTACTAGAACTACTTTAATGTATTTATACGTAAGGTTATGTCGCCTTACAACATTTACCTTTGATGGATATGCTCGATCCTATAAAATAACACCTTAATATAGCCAAATTTTATAAATGTTGGCCACCAAAACAAGTTTTTGTTATCTAAGTGTCTTTCAATTTAAATAAGGCTACAGTCGTGATTCTTGTTGACTCACACCTCCAATGAGACATAATCAACGTATTAAACTAAATTTGAAGGTCTGTCTGTCAGTCAGCCGAAACAAACCCTCTTTGACAATGCAAATAACGGTCCTGCTTTCAGATACTTGCCACGTTACTCCTATCTGGCGCTACCTCAGGACTAGATCAGTAATTACATTCGCGTCAATTGCCACTGGTTGGCGACCCTGCTTACTGCACTAACGAACACCTACCCTTCTTGTACCACCTCTCTCTCTCGCTCTAACTTTGACATGCGCAAGCTCCAAGCCAATTGACGTACCCCTGTAACTTCGCCAAGGTAATAAGGTTAAGTTTACTGTGTGGCCTTTATGGGCTGTGTTATGTTAGCACATTCACCCAAAGGTAATGAAAGTTCTGTGGGGGTCTTGACGAGGGAGGGGTTGCGGGACAAGATAAGGTAAAGAGTCACACAAAGGGGGTCGGTCGTTCTTTACATCATGGTGGTTAATAGTAACTATATGATGGAAGTCCACTACAGATAAGACTTATGTTTATTTCCTGTTTGGATATGTACTGATTACTCGAACTATAATCTCACGAATATGAGCTAATTTTATTTTTTTTGCACGGTGATGTCTTGGTTAATAAGATAGCGTATTTATGTAATGTGGATTAAATAAGGAGAGGGAACCAGATATATATTTAAAACTCGTATTTCCTTTTACAAAAAGATTCCTAGAGCTCTACCTAAGGGTTATTTGTATTTTTAAATTTTTAAATGAAAGCTTACACACGTAGAAAATGGGGGAACGTAGTTAAAAATTTTGAAAACTAAATTAAGGGGAATCTGTAAATTTAGAAATCTCAATTTCAAACTTAAGTAGGATTTTGGTAATAAGAATCTCATTTGATGATCATAAAAGTTACTAAAGATTTTTAAATATATTTGTACGCGGAGTAATGTGATCGGAAGTTGTCGATTTTGATAGAAAATATAAATACCTACATAAAAACTCATTAATAATAAGGTTATATGCCATCATTGATGACGTCTGACACCTTAATTCGGTAGGTAGCGTGTCAGACCTCTGAGTTAAGGGTCCCGGAATCGGGTTCTATTCATGTCATAGATGCATTATTTATCAATGGGGAAATGTTGGTTTCCCTTTTCAAATTGATTTAATAATGTCTGGGGGACTAGGTGGTGTGTTTGTTTTAAATCTAAGTTAGTTTGTAGGTCGTTTACGTTATCGGTCGCTTCAGAAATTGCACTGTATATAACTTTTACAATACTGATTGAGGTTTAGAATACTGGGTTATAAATGGTTCTTATCATAGCCCTACAATAGCTACGTCCTCCAAGGCTTATGACGGCATCTCTCATTAATTAAATATTTATCAAGGCACAATATACGAAATATTTGACAGTATCTCATTTATTTATTTCTTGAAATTTTTTTAAACTTTTTAAAAACTTAAATATTGGTTTCAATTCTCTTAAATGTTTACAAATTTTAACGTTAAAATGTTCATTGAGTTTACAAAATTTAATCAAGTTTTGACTATTAGCTTTATTTAAGATTGGTGACAGCCTTGTGTTTATGATTTTAACCATATAATTAATCTGTTTTAATATATATATATATGTATACTTTACTCTTCATTTAAATACACATTTATGCTTTAAATTTAAATAATTATTGTCAAATGTCAATGAATGAAAGTTCCTCAGAACAACAGCTAGAAATCAATAGTTCTCAGCTCAAATGAGACGATACAATAAACATAGCTTCAACATACTATCTAGAGCCGATTCAGCATTAGAGTAGTGGTAGCTAATAGCTAGCAGCATATGTAAAAACTCTTAGTAAGTCATAATTAAAAACAAGTAGTTGTGAACGTTTCGATTGCCAACAGCTCTACATTTAGTCTTGCAGATTATAATGGTTGTGCAAATGGATATATGAGAGTAGATGATAACTGGTCGCCCCTTAGCTACACTCGTACCGTAGATGGGGTATAGGTGTCCGATATTAAACTTATAAACATATATTGACGTACGTCCTATTCTATAAATTTTTATTGACTCTTTTTTTTCACAGTAGTTTGCGCCCTTGGCTCCACCCCGTTCTTTTGTCTATTAATTAACACACAGCTTGAAGAAAGGAGAGTAACCATTCTGTTTCACAAAGTAGAGGTGCTTTGTGGCAGCCTTCAAAGCTGTCAAAATAAACGGGGTGGAGAATGGAGTGAGGAAGGTGGAGGGACGTGTATAGAAAATAGATTGCTTTCTACCCATTCGTTATGTTCTCTTCCAATTAAAAATGTTTTTTTCCTCTTTTTTTTACTAAATGTAGGGTGCTTTGTAACGTTACTTACTATACTCTGCAAAAGAACATGACGTGAAAATGGAGCTTCATATAAGCGCTCAAATAATGAGTGGCAAAACATGATTTTCAGACTATCAAACTTTCATGGTTTTAAGAACTAATTAGGGTAAATACAACAATTTTTGTAGACATGAAGTCCTACATTGTAGAATCAAATTTTGAGCTAGATTAACATATTTTTGTGTTTTTTTAGCAGTGACTTTATAGATAGAGGGCTATACTAGTACAGGACGTACAAAATAATAAGTTCATTATTCTCTCCATGGCGTCAGCCCACATTCGAGCCATAACCAACTTCTGCGGGTAAAGGGTGTCATGTGGTCAGCAAAATTAACCCCTTGTCTATTTATATCAGTTTTCTAGACTGCAACTGCTACCTTTTTTTTTATCCAAGTAGCTCCTCATTTGTCCTAAGTTGAGCTCGACCCCGTTACAGACCCACTGCTCTACAGAAACTCTTATGAGAGCTGGGGATTGAACCCGGTACCTTTGGATCTGAAACCAGGAAATACTACCACTAGACCACAGAGGTGGTCTAGTTCGTTATTAAGACTATTTAAATGTTGATTAATAGATTTCGTTAAAATTTATTCCGTTTGTAACTTTTGTTTTGTTTGTCACTTACCCTCTCAGTTAATATTTAAGGGGAAATACATTTAAATTTTAGTTAATTTTGAAAATAGTGAACCAGTTATCTCTGTCTAGAGTGGCTCACTAGCTGCATAGTTTACTCTATATTGATCTTCTTAAACCCCGTGACCACAAGCTTTTTTAAATTAATGTGAAAATTGTTAAATATTTTTTTAAACCTCAGGGTGTTCATCTAAATTCTAGAGATTATTTTAAAAATCAAGTATGTCTAGCCTTGGGTTTTAAACAATATAACTGCTGAGAAGTGCATCTTTAAACTCAACTAACAAAGAAATTTTAAACTTAAAACTAGAAGTTCGAGGAATCTATAGGTTATGCACCTCAATACTTGTTCTTATTTACATATATATATATATATATATATTTATCCTGACGCGACAAACATCATGAACACCTATCCGGGTGAACAAAACCAAATATCATAACAAGCGGAAACTTGCCATTACTTAGGTTCTTGGGGTGGATTTATTTTTTGAAACCCATATATAGTGTGACACTTGAGTAATTAAAATGCGTGATTGCCGTCTCAGATGGGTGCCAAACCAGAGACCACGACAATCTAAAGCTTTGTATGATTTCTTTAGGAAACTAGTGGATATGCAACTTAAGAATTTGTTAATGTAAATTATTTATATCTAGACTGGGTAAAAACCGGATTTGGTAATTACAAAAGCAATAATAGACTTGGGAAACAAACTTTTCATACATTCTAAGGGAAAACTGAGGGGGCACGAATAGGAAAATGTTGATTTATTTCTACATTACAATCTTTAACATTAATACGTTATAACTGGCTTTGGGGGTAGAAAAATCATTCAATATTGTTATATTTCCCTATGTGGTGTTGAAAGCAGTGGTGATTTTTTACTCCTCACCAAGAATACATTTCAACCCTCAAACCACCCTCTTCGCTATCCGCATAGTTAGACTGCTGAATACGGGTAGATCGGTGTTCAATTCTTGTCAGATATACTGAGGGGAGGTTTTTATCTTCCTAAATTGTATTCCATTTTCCCTTCACACAAATGCTGGTACACACATACTCTGGATTAAGCTTTCTTAATCCCTAGCACATCAGTGTAATTTGTACATAGGCGTATAACCCGAACCGGTAGTAACACGTTATACTATAAAAAACAAACTTAAAACCGAAGAAATGAATGCGCTCACTTGACCCGGGTGACGCTGGGTTTTTGTAGGTTGTTAATAATATATCTTAATGCCAGTGCGCCTTCCAATAGATAAGCCCCACTTATAGCTATAATTTCTTGGGCTATATTATAAAGAGTATAATACACTTTTTTCTATACAAAACATGAGGTACATATATGAGAATCCTAAACCCTTTATAGTCCAGTAGGCAGGCATGCATATGCATTACACGAAAAAATACCAAAAACATGATGAAGTAAAAATAAATTTGATGTTAATTGTACATTCATACTAACCTTGTATCGGTTTAATATCAACTGATAAACTTCCCCCTCTTAACACCCCCCCCCCCTTTTCCGCTCTTCAAGACTCAACCAAGCGAAACGCCAACAGCTAAAAATGTAACTAAGGCGCGTGGGTGGGTGCTTTCTGAAAAGCTTTACTTTACTTGCTAGATCGAATTCTTAACGGGGTTTGAAATGTCGGGGGAGGGGTGGTTGAGTGAGTGATCTGGGTTGTTGTAGGCGGAGGGTGGAGTTCCTCTGTATTTATCCACGCATCACGTGATCAACAGGTATTACTCATAGTGGGGTAGGCTTGTCAGGGAGAGGCGAAGGGTGAAATTTGAGTCCGGGTGTTTATTGAGAACAGAATGAAAAGGGTACTGTCGGTGGACAAGGAGCTTGCTTAGTGTAAATGAAGGAAGATGCTCGGAGAAGTTAAATATAATGAGGGATATTTAAATGTGCTTTCTCTTGACTAAACAATTATTCGTATACTCGCTTTGGTGGTCAAATGAATAAGACGTCACTCTTGAAATAGATTAAACTGCAGGCGACTAGGATAGCCGTGTTAAAACCCCGGTCGTGTGTACCGAGGTTCCCCCCCTCCCAACTCTAAACGATTTTCTTTTCTACCTCGTTGAAAATGAGAGTACACTTCCTCTAAGCTCATTATTCATAATCCCTAACATTATTATTATTATTATTATTATTATTATTACTAGCACCGCGTCTTACTACCCGTTCGGTTTATACGCACTTACGCTAATGTGTAATGGTAGGATGATTGAGAGATGAAATGGAGAACCTACAGTTTAACGTGGAATCCGAACCACGGTGGAGGCCTGGCATTCCCCACATTCACAAGATGTCTTGTACAGAGGTGAAGGAAGGGTTTGGAAATCAGATAATAATCCCCAACACATTAGCGTAGTTGGTGCATTGCGTGTATCCTGAACAAGTAATAAGACGAGAAAATAAACAAAGTAGATTAGTACAAGACCGACAAACAGACCATTTTAGAGGCGTTAGTATAATTGTGAATTTGAAAAACGCTTAAATTACTTTTTATTTTCAACCTAATGGAATTCGTATTTAGAATTATTAACTCAACAGGCAAATGTACAACCACTCTACTTAATTTTTGGGCTATATAGTAATACACAGAACATAAAATACATGTACATATTTTAAAAAAATGCTTCAAAGGGGAAATTCTAAAACTAAGGGAACAAGCTGGTCACCAAAGAGACGCAAACATTTAGTTAGAAATGACCAAACAAAAATAATTGTTAGAAAATAGTGAAGTGATTTTGAGTAAGCCTAATCATTTTAAAATAAATATCCCTAATTAAATCTAGAGCACTAGTTTGAAGAGCATGATACAAAGACATTTTACCACTAGATCAATATGAATATTCTTGAACACACATATTTTGTAATCAATTTTTCAAAGTGCCAGGGGTATTTATAATTATCAGGGCCCGGATTTTGATGACACGTCCTCTTTTTATTGGCTCATTTCAAACAATTCTCATGTTCATGATCCTCTGGTTGTAGAAATGTATATTTTGAAGGTCATTTTGAGGCTTTTTATAGTCATTTTAAAGCATTCATGTTGATTAAGTGTTTTTTTAACACAATCGATAGCTTATAAATTAATAATATTTTCATCATTAAGTTATCTGAATGAGAAGATAATGTAGTCAGTGAACTTTGTATCCTCTTTTCTTTGGTTGTAAAATACACGTTCTTGGTGAGACTGCAAATAGGCTGAAGAGGGTTGCGTAGGGAAGGGATCTATGACTTCTCAAGCAGCTTTTTGTAAACCAATGTTATACTTAGTAGAATTAAAGAGTTTGCTATTAAAAGCTTTTAATTGCATTTTACTTTGGTAAATACCGTGTTTGATTTAGTCTTGTGAATTCATTAAGACTCTTTGTTCATATTTTAAGGCCATTAAAAAAATGTAAGGTCATTTATATTGAGTTTTATGTCATATTGTAGGTCAATTTTTGATTGTATTTAGGTCATCAAAATCCGGACCCTAATAATTATTCCTTTCCATTGAAGGTGCCGTCCAATTTTAATATTAAGCCCCTTTTTGAAGATATAAGCTTATTATTTTAAGTTCTATATTGATAAAATGTTACACTATTGTTATTTTATAGGTAGGCCTATTGATAAATGCAACTGTTACTTTTGATAGATATTAATATGACTTGACGTATAAATGTGTGAAACAGGTCTAATTACCTTTCTAGCCATCTGATAAGGCCCTTCATATGACCATTTGGACTATATTGATCTAATATTGACTCTACACATTAAACCGTGGGTGCAAACAAAACCACCATTAATTAACAATTAATGTTCTTATAAGGCAAGTAAATCATTATAATAGAACATATATGATCGTGTAGTTCAGGATTGTAAGACATAAACATCGCGAGACAAGTTTTTGTAGCCTGACGGTGCCTTACACATACAAATTGTTTATTAAAATTTATCACAGAAAAATGAACTTTCATGGCTCAAAGATAAGTGATTATATGGTTTTGTAATATGAATTATATTGATTTTCTTCAGCCAGAATAATAGACTATGAACTGAACCATAGAGATAATAGTAATAGTTTGTATTCTTAATCTTAGATACTATCTCGCTCAAAAACAAGCCTCATTATTTAAGTTAGAGATGGTTCGATACAGTTTTACAAATTATTATTAATTTTATCTAAGAATCCCTAAACTCTAATCCAATTATGAAATTGAGAAAAGCATAATAGTATTACATAACGAATTCATTATTAATTTATTACAGAAATGAGAGAGTTAAAATTTTTAGCATTTAGTCACTATCCTAATGTTTATTATAATTATTAATTAATTTGGCACCGCGTCTTATTACCCATTGTGGTTATACGCAAAAGTATTAACTACAATAATGGGTTAGGAATTGGCAAGGTTGAGTTTAGAGAAAGTTAACCCGTATTTGCGTGGAGGGAAAGTGGAAAACAATTGATTAAAAACCACCCCCAGTTCATCAAAACAGATTCGAGCCTTGATCTCCCAATCATCGGCAGTCCAGCCCGACACACAACTAGTGTGTTAGATAACTACGCCATTGAGGCAGGTATTTATTCTAACATTCATAGATTAACCCAAGAGGTTTTATGGGTTCCGCTTGAGAAGTTTGTTCTAAAATAATGTCAAAAAAAGAGCAATATAAAAACTTGCAAAACAAATGTGCTCCGCTTTGGGGGTAACAAATTCTAAGATGAAACTCTCACAATGATAGATAAATCGGAATTAGATTACCAGTCCAGTTTAATGAGAGTGGTTTTCCATCGGGGATTTTACACTCTCATAACGACATTTCAGGTAAATTTAATTTAAATTCAGAATTCCTCGTTCATAACACATTAGCGCAGTTAGTAAATATACTTATAACCCTAAGGTTGGCCACACAACAAATCCAACAATTAGTTTCGTGAAGATAAATGTTATCGCAGCGTCACAACTTGTCGCCATACCATCCAATGAAGCGCCGCACATTGTTTTCGATACTGTAGCGAGACACCTTGGTACAAAAGGTGATTCACCTTTCATTTATATCTCGTGACAAAACATTATATACATATTTAACAGCGAATGCACCATACTCCAAATAACATGAGGATTCTCGGCCAGGTTATTATTTAAATTATTTTGAAAAACTTAAGTTACACTTCAAAGTTATTAATGTATCGTTTTGTTATTTATTGGGTGAACCCAATATTTCTGTATAAAAGCTGTGGAAATTATCATACAAGAATGGCTACGTCTAGTTCCTCATTAGGCATTATAGTCACCCGAATGGACAAATTCACTTTTTTTTTAAAGAACCAACTTAACACTGCACTCAACTCTTTTGATGACTCACTTTCTCATGACGGAAAATTGAAACAATTGTAACTCGTGAGTCAAAATATCTCGAACGCTTCTACACCAAATGCAACCTGATGCGACATTTTACTTTCAAACAAATTGTTGCGAGTCATATGTAACATTTGGTGTGTGGCCAGCCTAATGGTTGGTAGGATGAAGTGATACATAATAATTAAAATAGAAGAAATACTGATTTAAAATTTTAAAAATATTTAATTTTTTTCCCTCCAATTTTGAATAATATGTTAACAAATCCTAGAATGTTCTCCATAATTCTGGATTCTATAGAGAAAAAAAAGAGATATTATATATGTGTGAAGCGGAACTGTGTTAAAGGGGGTAGATTGCCACTAGCTCATCTTGCCTTTGCTGTTCAAGGCCTTCCTGATTGGATTTAATCAAGCGGGGCTCGGAACGAACAGAGAAGAGAGAGAGAGGGATGTGGGTTGTACGGGTGAGGGAGATTATTGAGAAAAAAAAAGAGGGGGGGAATTTTTGAGGGGTAAGAGCGAGAATCCCTTTGAAAGGGTCAGAGAGACCTCTTGAACTCTTTCTGCGTGCTGCAAGCTCTGGCATCCCCCATTTCAATGGCTACTCGCAACAACTTAATTGGAAACTTGACGGGAAAAGGGGGTGTAGTTTTTCTTTTATAAGTTAGGGAGGATACGAAACAAACAAAAAAGCGTGTTTCTTGTTCTAGTATGTTTCTTCAAGTAGCACTACAGTACGTCTCTTTAAAAGTCATTGCGGAGATAAACAAATAATGACCTTTTCACAATGAGACGCTGACGTATATTGAGCCACCAGTGACTTTTTCTCAAGATACATTAGTTAGAATGGTAGATTTTCACACCGGGGCACTGCAACGTCACTGTGGTTAGGTGAGTCAGCACTTGAGATATATTAGTTTCAATAGGAGCGCTCACACAGAAATACTGCGATGTCTGGTCCAGTCATAGTGACTTAAGTGTGTCCGAACTCCACCATATATTGCGATTTTAAATCTCATGCAACGAGGATAAGGATCTGTGAAAACAACCTGTAACTAGCATAACAAATCAGCCAAAGCTTCCTCTACTTGTCGATGAATCTATTGACAGGTGGGGAAGTATGGGAAACAGGGGAAACCCATCTATTGTGATGGACAAGGTCACCGCTGTGTGTATTTATGACCATCAGCAGCAAGAAGTCGGTTCTAGATTTGACGTCAAGCACTTGTTGTTTTTATAGTTCTGGAAATGAGCTTAGACTTGATTAAAACAATATTTTTATAGGGGATGTAGAAGGTTGTCCTGTCCTTTGGAATGCTTTACACATCATTTTGACCATCTAAAGCAAGAATCAAATAGCCGAAGCTATTATTTATGCTTTTTATTCAGGAATTATCCATCAAGATATATTCTGAAAATTGAAAAATGACACCTGGACACTGGAATTGATCCCAGGACCTTTGGTTTAGTACGCCAATGCTCTAAAATATGAGTGAAGAATTACCCTGGACACGGGACGATTCCTGGATAGCTCAGTGGGTAGAGCATTGGAGCACTAAGCCAAAGGTCCAGGGTTCAATTCCCGTGTCCAGGTGTCGTTTTTCAATTTTCAGAGTATGATATCTAAAACAAGACTTTCTCAATCTGATCACATACCTAAGGATGTGTGTGTAAGCGTTTATTTTTATTATTTTCCTTCTGTTAAAATTCATTAGTACTATAGTCCTTTACCGCTTCGGTTAGTTTTAAATAATTAAAACAAATTAGTACCATCTCTTCGAGAGATGAAAAGTTGGACACCGGTGCTCCATCAGTGCTCGCTGCAAACAAAAGTGACCCTGTCCTAGCGTGAAAAGACTCTTACGAGATGAAATAGTACAGAGTTACTCCTATTCGAAGGGCGTTGCCAGCTAGGGTCGCAAGGGGATACGCCCCCCTCGATAATATATTCAAATACTCTTTATTTTTTTAGCACCGTGTTGTACTATTCGTCCAGGTTATACGCTTATGTACTAATCACACTAATGGTTTTAGGGACTATGTAGGTTATAATTATAAGAAGTGTAACCGAATATGCGTGAAAAGTTGAAAAACTATTTTATAAAAAGATCACTCTCGGTAAAACTGACCGGGATTCGAAACTCAATCTCCCTGTAATAGTCAGTCTAGTCTACAGTGAGAGTAACGCATTATACAATGAGGACACACAAGCTTTTAGTAAAAGTGAAGCTTATCGTGAAAAATTAAAATCTATGCGTGCATCAATGAATGAATGTTAGTAATAACTTATTTTCGTGACTTATAGATTAAATTACTTAATTTGTGTTTTTTTAATAATTCAACGTAAAAAGAGATTTGAAAGGTACAGGAGATATAAAGGGAAAATATAATTTTAACTCAAATTATGTTAGTATTTCTATTTGTTAAAACATTTTGATACCTTTCTAATGTATTTGAGATTACAGTTAAGAGGTAACTTCAATATTTTAAAATTAATTCATTAACAGTTTTGATATGGTCCTCATGGGCTTTGAGATAATTTAAAATGTCGTTTCCCTGGGAAATATAATATGTAATGTGAGCTTCCTCCTTTACCCCTTTTACCCTTCATTGTTTATGTCCTCACCAATGATTAATAGCTAACTATGTATATTATACTATACATATTTTTAGGTTATATTCAAATTAGTCATATTCTTATTTAATTAAAATAGTTTAGAAGTGGTATACAAATGAAACTTTCCTTCACACCGACTTCTGTTTGGATATTGAGTTTATTTTGTGCCCAGCGTGTTTACTCCCAGTTTGGGCTAATGACATATTCACATTAATAAGGTAGCTAAAAGAATGCTATCTTACATCAGAAATACCCAAAAACTATAAGGGTAGGATAGGGGGAATGTTTTGGTAAATGTTCGCTTTGCATTAGGTAAACTAAAATATAACTGTGTAATTAAAGTTTTCAAAAATTCGTGATAAAATTTGTCTGAAACGTTTCATCTCAAAATATACTCTCCAAATTATTTGTATGAGAAAATATATTTATTTATACAAAATATTAATTGATGTAAATAATTAAAAAAATAGTAAGATTTAAATGCAGATGAAGGTATAATCTAGTCAGTGAAAGGCGATGGAACTAGGGGTAAAGGTGAGGGGGATAGAGGGGTCACCGAGTGACCCTAAAACAGTGTTATTCCCGCTCCAGGCGTGACCACCCCCCGCAGCCACCTCCTATTTCCACATCATGGTGTCGAGCTACTAACTTACACCACCCTTCTCTTCCTTGGAGTTTCCTCCAGGGTGGGAACTTGGTGAAATTCAATTTACTGAAAGATCAATGGATACCCGCCGAACACATGTAGGGCCTTACTAAACGATGAGAACAAGTATGGACACGGGGGGAAAATAAACAAGTGTGTGTGTGTGTACATACATACAAACTCACCACGTGGAAATGTATTTCAAATAGGTGGACAATTCGTCAGGAATAACTTTAACGTCAGAATGAATGGTGTGCAGAATTTCTCGCGAAAATTACTTTAAAACGTGGGTTTGTAATTTTGGTTTTAATATAAAGTGGTTTCTTGTTTTAAATTCAATTCTATGTAAGGTGAACTACATTATTATGAAGATTTATTATTATTGTTATTAGCACCGCGCCTTACTACCCATTCGGGCTATACGCACTTACGCTAATGTGTAATATTGGGGTGATTGTGAGATAAAATGGAAGACCTACAGTTTAACGTGGAATCCGAACCATGGTGGAGGCCTGGCATTCCCCACATTCACAAGTTGTGATTAACACACGTCTTGTCAGAAGTGAAGGAAGGGTTTGGTAATCAGATAATTCTGTGCCGGGACCGAGGATTGAGCCCCGGCCGGATTATTAAGAGATATTTAACAAAACCGTATATATTACATGTAAATTACATGTAAATTACGATGCATCAGCCAGTAATGAATTAGTAACTAGTTTCAGAGATGACAAAATTACTTTTATTTATAGTAATTCTTTTTCATTTCAAATCTAGTATGGCTATAATACATATTCTATTATATTTTATTTAGCTAAAACCAAAATTAGTTGATTAATGATTTAAAAAATACACAATGTTTTAAACAGAAAACAAGCATTTTAATGTATAGATATTATATGAATAAAATCATTATAAGAATAGATTAATGCAATTTGTAAATGAGGTTTTGTTACTTATATTAGTGCAAATTAGTTAAGCATTTTTATTCTCAAAATAATAATGTTTTTAAGTGATATAGAGCTATAATAGTTCAGTTTATTATGTTATAATTAGAGAATAAGCAAGCAAATAAATACAAATTTTAAATTTTAAAAATCAATAAATATATTTACAATACATCAATTATTCAGAATGGATTATTTATAAATATTCAACATGATATTTAGTTATATTGTACTCTGAATATATGCTTGTGTTATTACAAGTTCAATGAATATTCATTGCCTATTTAGTTTTGTTATGATGGTAGCAGTGATTTTAAATTGAATTTATCTTTAATGTGAGGCTATTTAAAAAAATATATTAATTACAACTAAATTAATACATATTATATTTACTATATTTTAAAATCGGGGACTAAAAACTTACAGTTGGTTTTCAAACAAACAATAATGTTAATATTTGAAAGAAATATTGACGTAATAAAAGACACTAAGGCGGCTATCGTGTACTGTAGAAAAAAAATACAACTCCATTTTTGTTTCAAGAATTTCTTGACTGAGCTATAAAGTAAAAGGATAGAAACGTGTTAGAGATGTACTTGGAAGCAAAGCACAAATAAAACCAGTACGTAAAATTTTATGTTCACTTTCGTGCAAATAACACAAAGGAACATTCTCGAGGTGGGATGTAAAAAAAGCCACTCCAGATGGAAAGTTTTTCTGCGTTTCCTTTTGATTATTTTTTTTAGACGGCTAATATTACTACTACTTCCACTACCGGGAAAGACTAATGCTACATGAACCCCCCCGCCCCTCTCCCCCGCTCCAAAATATGATACTGCTTCTATAGCTATAGCATTATACATTTTTGTGTCAAATGACAAGCTAGGTTTCTTGGTTTATAGCATGTTTATAAATGTTCCACAAAACTTGATATAAAGGATGTCTAGGATTGAGGTGTGATGGAAGGAAACGTTAGTTAGGTATTTTTTGCAGATATTTATAGCGAGAAACATTTTTTGCACAAAATAAAAACAATATTTCTTCAATACAAACATATAGTTTAATTTTCTGCACATAGTAATTTCAACAGTCATCTAATGTTTGGCATGAGAAAGATAGCTTTTGAAACTTGCTTTTAATGAAAAGAAAAGGCCCTGAAATAGTTCCGCGATGCCCATAATCCATATTCAGAAACTGTAACTCCCTTCCCATTATAAATAATAAGTTGGTAAAAAGAGGAGAGTATTTCATATCACAACACCAAAACAATACTTGTACAAAGCTTAGTGGGGTGATGGTAAGTTGATGGTGCCTTGTTAGGACCGAGTGTTGACGCCAACCTATTCTCTGATTTGGTCTCCTTGACAAATTAATAGCTAACAACGCCGAAAACGTAATAAGCAGAAACCCAAGTATACTTATAGATAACACCAAGATTTCAACAATGACACCCAATTTGAATTCCATCAAAACTTTAGAGACTTGACAAACAACAATAACGAGACCATATTATCCCGATCGGGCAGCGTCCGAGCTCTGTTTGAGATCCACGTAGTTAAGAAATAAATACTACATTTAATTTGCAAACGCCATTATGTGGATTAAGGAGATTCAAAAATACGATGAGAGAGATTCACAATAGAGTATACACTAAATATATGTATATAAATTTTGGATATCTATATACATATAAATTTAGGATATCTATATATACATATACATTTTGGATGTATAAACGCCCCAAATAACTCAGAAATCGGGTAAAATATTTAAGCTAGCCTAACATAAACCTAGAAACATGGCAGTTTAAATCTAAGTCCTAACATAATGTCGTGCAATCACACGATAAATAATAAAGCAAATCCTGATTATTGACATCAGACAACCTGCGGCGTCTTTCCACATATAACATGGCCTTGGCCCAAACCTTTATTTTAAAACTGTTACATAATCAAAACAGAAATTACTAGGCTCGGATAAAAAGAACCACGAGAGACAACAAATTTGAACATGGCTTCATACTAGCCAAAATAGCCTAACGTTACATAAATAAAATTTTAATGGGGCCATAGCTATAATTATGAATTACAGAAATAACTACGCGAATAGAATTTTGAAAAGTAAATAATGTTTAATATATCCCCTCAAAAAAAAATTATGATTGAATAGAACCATTACGCCAAAAATGAATTTTGAAAAATAAGAAATCTACCCTTGAATCCAGAGACGTCACTAAACATGGCTGAAGGCAGTGATACAATTATTACCAATATTAATTAAATGAGCGGTTATATAGTACCGAAAAATCAACGTCATATACCTAGAGAAAATGAGAGCGAATTTATTATATAAATAAATTCTAGTTTCACATTTTGTATTTTATTTTATCAATTTGACGGTGGAAGTATTAGGACGTAACTCTACATTGCCGAAGGAACTACTGGAGACTAAGATATGTCAGATATAGGTCTATCCACTTCGGCGCAGATGAAGCCTCAGCTACAATGTTAAGTATTTGAAAGCTAGAATCTGGGGCAGATTAGTAACACCTCTAGCTATGTCTGATGGACATAGTTTTTTGTGTCAGAATGTCAGACATTCAAAACTAGGCCTTATGTGCATAGAAAATAATGTTAGCCTTAGCGATATTTTTTTATGTCTATAATACAAGAGTTGTTTGTAAAAAAATTACATGTTTTCCTATGCCAATGTGGCATAGTTTAGAATGAAGGGCTTAATGCTCTATTTATATAGGTCCACACGACTTTATTTAATGTGTCAGTGTGTCTGACTACCTTTTATAATGAATCCCTAAACGATATGACCATGTTTGAGCTATCTTAATGGTGGAAATCAGGTTATCTAAAGTTTTCTTAAAGACAGTGACAAATAGTAGTCGCTATTAATTCTTTTTCGAGTTACGGTGTGCAGCTTGTGGGAGCACTACTAGTTCGTAGTAGTGGCCCGCGGGGAGAGAGCTTTGTCTCCGGCCTCTTCAGGTGTCGTTGGTATTAGGTAAACTATTATTGTTTGTACTATTTATTGTGTGCCCAAGTCTCAGGGTGGAAATATAAATATACGATTGAATATCCAGGCAGTACTTATTAGGAATTGACCGGCCATGGTAATCTAACCGTAGATATGCCTGATAGCTCGTCCTTTAATATGTGTAATATGCTAGTTCCTCTTCTAGGAGTCTATTATTATTAAGTTTTCGTAACTCTCTATAGTTAACTCTAGCTCGTTAGCTTATATAACGTCCTTCGTAGTAAAACTACAAAATTAGGATTTAATACCCCTTGTTTCACTCCCCATATTTTTTACTATTATTCATGAATAGACATTACTGGTTTTAGCTGGGCTGGATTGTCTTTATGTATTGTAGCTTAACCTTAAATTAATATTGGTTTATTTTTGACTGCCGCTATGTTGAGGCAGACGCTCGTTTGTAGGGAATGAGCGTTTATCCTTATTATTGGAGGTACCAAACACAATTATGTCTGCAAACTTAATTCTGGTAGCTCCTAGTCATCAAGGAGCTCATTTCTATTCCTGCCTATCGGGAAGTGTACCACTTCGATAATTGAATAAAGTTATCTTAAATAAAAATGGACTGTTTGATTTAATATCTCTATAAAACGTATGTATTTCCATATCTCTTGTTTGCATTTAAATACACTGATTTGTTATCCTTGTATATTTCTCTAACGAAGGTTTGGGAAGGATTATACATGTTATAATTTTGTAATTGTAATCGCCTCTTTTTCTACTTGTTAAGAGAAGCGAGGAAACAATATATTCTCATTACTTATTAGAGCAATCATTGGCTAAGAATTTATGGAAATAAGATTCCTATGTTCGGTATGTAGAGCCGAGTCTGTGTATTATAGGTCAAATGGGAAACTCATACTGGGATAACATGTTATAGTTATACTTATAACAAATCTGCCTACTCATGCAGCACTCCACAACATACGCCTTGATATAACACATCTTCATATTATATAAGATATATCGGTGTCTTTATTTCCTTCCGAAGCGCTTCCACCCACTTACCAATACTCTATAGAGCTGAAATATTTTATGAGTGTTATGAAGCCATGTCATCTTCATTAGAAAATTCTCAAAGTTGACAATAAATAATTCAAAATGTTGGACGCATCTTAAAAATTGAGTCGTACAGAGCTAAAATTTTATATTGACGCTGTGGAACATACTATATTAGTGAGATTAAAGTGAAATACAAAATAGCATCTTTCAGAGGGGGGCATACCAACTAGTTTTTAATACATATACATATTAATATATATCTTGGTTTGTGAAAAGATAAGCTGCTACTAACGTCAAGGGGACGCCCGAATGAACTAATAGTACATCCTTTCTACGGCGGTACTTTAAATGTCCCGATTAAAATGAGGGGATGGTGATTGGAGATATGTGGGTGGAAAACAAGTATACACTTTTGATCAAACTTTACCTGATCAACCAATCCCTGATGACCTATGGTACAGTTAACCTTTCTGAAAAAACAAAAAAAAACAAAAAAAAACATACCAACCTGGAATCTAATCCCGACCCCTGTAGCTGGTAGCCAGACAGGTACACTGATCACTTTATTAAAGGGCCGTTTTAGTTTTTAATAAGTAGCATAGCTTGAATAGGTCACGTTTTACAAGCATTAAAGGGGATTAAATGAAACTAAATATTAGTTGTAAGAAAGATAAATGTTATTTTATTTACAACTATGTCAAAAATAAAAAAGTGTAATCACACGTTCTAAATTGAGAGGCATGCTTGTTTAATATTGCTTTACTCTGGATTGTGAACGACAAAACGAGTATTTCAAGGTCTTGTGATTAGCGTGTAAACCAAATTAACTAAACATATGTGCTGACAACATAAACAAACAATGTGCCAGCATTCCTCGGTAAACCAGGCCAGAAAGCAGAATAAAAACTAGTGTATACAGCTAACGGGGCTGACTAATCACCGTAGAGTCTAGGAGGGGTTACTCTGTCCGTTTTTGGAGCTATGCGGATTAGGACGGTGGCACATCAGTACTTGTATTGGTGGGCCACCGTTTGAGCCCAGGGTACCAGTGTTCATAAACAGTGACGGCTCACCTAAAGGTCAATCAGGCCATTGATTATTCCCTGCAATACTCCGTTCTGCCACAAGCTTCCAAATAGTATTTTAAATTCTGTCATATCTTTTAATATATATTATCAACATAACGATTTTTAAATAGACATATTAATACAAAAAATCTGGAAAAAAACCTAGTTGAACGTCAATTACGGTCCCACACAATCATATATCCACTAAAGCCCCCCTCCCCCCCTTCTCCTGCCCTTGTCTACAGCACATCCTGACAACCTGTGGCCAACATATGAAAGGTAAAATAAACTATAAGATTAAATGCTCCCCTGAAATTAATAATTGGCCGGATAGCTATGGTTCAACCCCTAAAGTCAGTCGTTACAGTGTTTGTCAACTGAGATAAGGGTCCCGGGGACGATTCCCGATATGGTCAAAAATGTAATTATCGGCGAAATGTGAGTTTTCTCTTTCACAGTGATGAATTAACGGCTGGGGGTTGGATGCTGTGTCTGTTCTAGATGTGAGTTAGTTAATGAGTCGTATGCTAATATAATCAGTCGGTTCAAAAAGTACACGTTAAATACCTCAAACAAATGGAGAAGAATAGATGGGTAGGGGTTCAAACCATTTATTGGTAAGTTCCATTCCCCCAAAACAGTTTTTCCGAGCAATTCAAAGATTCGTTCAACCAGTGTTCATAAGTTTAAAAATTTCTTGATAATATCTCACGGACAATTGTAAACCTGGAAATGAGATACAAGACTATGCTGAAATCAAAAATTGCATCAAATTACATTTTTACTTTATATTAACAATATAAATTGTGATAGTGATAAAAATCGATCTCGAGATGATAGATTTTTACTTTTTATTTGAACACGAACACAATAAATGGATCTTACAATTCTGTCTGTCAGTTCTTCCGTTTTTATGTTTAAAAACAGATATTGTTAGATTAGTTAACAAATGATCTATTTTCCAAAATTGGAATTTTGTTAGCTACATTTGAACAATTTGGTTTAAAATGTATGTACAGAGAGTGATTATTTTAATTAACAAGATGATGCGTTTGTTTATTGAGTACAACTTATTTAAGGGTAGTTTACTAAAGCCTATTTTGTAAACTTTCTTCGAAGTTTTAATACAAAATATAATGAAATATTGTGCGATTGTGTCGTACTTTTTAAAATTCTTGTTGGCACAACAGTGAAATTTTGTTAAAATAATTATTTTTTAAATTTGGTGTGTAGGAGGTAAAATACTTGTTTATAGAAACAAGACTAAATACAAAATAGTCTGGGATGATCCCTATATTATCCTTATAACCATAACCAGATATAGTAATAGTAAAGCCAGATATCCAGCTAGAAAATTGATTGAATAAAATTAATTTTAAGACATCTAACTATCTAATTAAACTTTTTGGATCAGTCAACCGAAAAATTTAAGGGCAGCCAAAACGTTATTTTGCCATTCATCCGTTCCTGAGACAATCCCTTTAAACAACTAAACCGACACAACACCTCTTAGAATTTATTTTCATACTATCCTCCCATCAACGTCTCGGCGTATCATGGTCTTTTTTCTTCCTCCATTCTCCTATTGGTTCACCCTTCTTAAGCGTGAACATATTTATTAGCTTTTTGATCTCTAAAATTCTCAATTTATTAAAGAACACGGCTTCATATCCGCATAGAAACACCCGTCTAATTGTGAATTTGTATATTATATTGAATATTTCGGAACAGAAGACCATTTCAACCAATTACAAACTCAACAACTGTTAAATGATTTCTGACTGACTTCTTGACTTTCATTTCCATCCGTTATCACAATTCCCAAATATTAGAATTGGTCAAATTCAAAACATAGCTCACAGACAGGCGCGGATACAGGGGGGGGGGGTCAAAGGGTCAGCTGACCCCCCTGTGGTGTTAAGAAAATTAATTTAAAAAATGTATATTTAGAAAGAAAATACCAAAAAATTAAATCATACAAGTTTTTTTCTTTCCTAGGGATGTGCGAATACAGTTTTTTTTTTATCACGTAACACTATTATTAATTTTTAAATTATCTACTAATACTTCTAAATAAAGAGAAAGTTTAGTAGGGAAAAAACACACTATATTATATTATTTTTATGCTGACATATCCGAGTTTATTCCTGCTTGCGTTATAGGTAGATATAATTCAATATCATGTTAGTGTTAAAATACTTTTTATTGCTGTTATGTGATTATTATAATTTATTTAAATGGGTAGTGATTAGTGATTTTCAAATATTTTCGTTATTTATAGAGGTTTTATTATAACTTCAAAACTTCTCAAAATGCTAAGGTTATAGTGGTTGTCGAAGTGACGAAGTCGAATCGAAGGTGACTTAGGCTTCAACTTTGACTTTGACATTTCGAAGATTTGCACACCCCTACTGAATTCCTAGTGCAGGCTGTTCACCTCATACACCTGTCTTCAACACAAGTAATGGACCGAGTTAAAGAGGGGTGGAGTGTGCTATTTTTAGAAAGACTTACCCCCTTCCAGTGAAAAGTACGCTAATCTGTTTCAAACCAGTCAGAGGTAGCTGGAAATATTTACTTTTAGTATACCGGAGCGATTCGTTCGAGTGGCCTTAGACGTGGAACATTTTACGTGTGTGTTTCGTTTTGTTAATGCTTATGTGCAATAAAGTGTAATTTATAAATATTTCAGTCTCTTTGTGATTATAATGACCTATGATGGTTTTATTTACTCTTAGTAAACTGTGAGTGTGATATTTGTGTTTTGTTTTTTATGGTTATTGTGCTACTGCCTATTGTCATTGTGATACTGTGACTTTGATACTTCCTCCTGCTATTCAATTTTGTGATAAATTATTGTCTTTGCTAGTTATGTGATTTGAATGCAAGTATTGATATTATAATGTCAAAAAGAAAGGGACAGACAGATTTATTTTGTTTTTTCAAGAAAAAAAATCCTGAATCAACAGGAAACGAAACTGTGGATTTAATTGAAAATAGTGCGTCAGTGAACTTTATTTGTGACTCACCCTCAACCAGTGGATCTAATTCAAATACTAAAATCTCTATAGAAAGTGTAGGACCAGAAAAATTTGATATTGGCAACTTTGTTGGAGCTGAAACTATTTCCGATGACTTAAAATACCACATGCTAGTAGAACCGTGGACTCCACCACTAAGCTACAAGTTCCCTAATGTTGTTCAGTCAGGAGGTATTAGACATTTTCAAAGATCATGGCTGGACAAGTTTGTTTGGTTGACGTACAGTGCTAAGGACAATGGCGCTTATTGTATTGCATGTGTACTTTTTGGATCAAAGGAAGGAGGTAGGAGTAGAATATCTCTCGGAAGCTTTGTACGGACTCCGTTTCTAAACTACAAAAAAGGAAATGAAATGCTTTGCGGACATGCCTCCAATGAATATCATAAAACAGCAATTATAAGATGTTCTGAATTTAAGAATACATTTGAAAACAGGACACAATCAGTTGAAGTCAGACTAAATTGTGAAGTGAAAAAAAGAATTGAAGAAAATCGAGCACGTTTGATACCCATGATAAAGACAGTTATACTATGTGGCCGACAAAACTTTCCCCTAAGAGGTCATCGTGATGATGGAGAGCTTAGCGAAAACGATAGCACAGAAAATGAGGGAAACTTCCGAGCACTTTTAAGATTCCGTATTGATGCCGGTGATAGTGATTTAAAGAATCACATAAAAACAGCACCCAAAAATGCAACATTTATTAGTAAAACAACTCAGAACGAATTAATTGAAGCTTGTGGAGAAGTTATCCTTAGTAAAATTGTTAAGTCTATTAAAGCAGGGCAATTTTTTTCGGTACTAGCAGATGAAACAACGGATGTTGGAACAGTTGAACAGATGAGTCTTTGTGTTAGATTTCTGGACATACTTTCACTCAAAATTCGAGAAGAATTCTTAGGTTTTGTGGAAGCGAGAAATCTCAGTGGCGAGGCTCTCACAAACTTACTTCTTGAAAAATTAAACAATTTGGGACTTAAAATTGAGAACCTGCGTGGTCAAGGGTACGATGGAGGGTCTAACATGTCTGGTAAAATCAAAGGTGTGCAAGCTCGTATTAGGGAAAAGCAGCCTCTTGCTATATATATGCACTGTGCTTCTCACAAACTAAATCTGTCCATTTCTAAAGCATGTTCTCTAACAAGTGTAAGGAACGCTATTGCTGTGGTCAGTAACGTAACAAATGAAGTAAGAGAATCCAGTAAACGAACAGCTTTAATGAAAGCAAAACTACATGAACAATATCCTGAAGAAACAAAGTGCAAACTCAAAACGCTTTGTGAGACGCGTTGGGTAGAACGACACGATGCATTTTTACAATTCTTACATGTTTTTGATGCAGTTGTATGTTTCCTACAAGTATTTGATGTGGAAGCACCATCATCAAAGTCAGCACTTTTACTCACCTCAGTTCTCAGGTTTGACTTTATTATAACTCTGCATATTGTTTCATTTATCTTCAGTCTAACAGTCACGTTGTCTCGTCAGCTTCAAAACCCTTCGTTAGACCTGAAAAACTGCTATAATATGGTAGCAAATGTTTTAGAGACATTGAAAGATTATCGGAATAACCCTAATAAATATACAGAGGTCTATAATGAATCAGTGAATTTGGCTGTAAAACATGAAATTGACATCACTATACCAAGGACCTTTCGGACACAAACTCATGGGCCAAATGTTGCTGCATATAGTCCTGAGGAATATTATAGACTAAATGTTTACCTGCCATTTGTGGACTATCTTATTTCTGAATTGTCAACTAGATTTTCATCAACTGGACATGATAATATTATCACATTATACGGTTTAATACCAGCATTTGCCAACCAAGACAATGAAATTTTATTACAAGCAGCTCAAACATATGCTAATGACCTTCCTGGGACTTCGTCAGAACTTCGTGGAGAGATTGACTTGTGGCAACAACGCTGGAAACATAAATCTAAGGCAGAGTGTCCATCTAGTGCGGTTGACAGCTTAATGCATGCTTCAGATGGTTTTTACCCAAACATTAAAGTTCTTCTCCACATTTTGTCTGTTCTTCCCGTGACTACTTGCACTAGTGAGATATCATTTTTTACCCTAAGAAGGTTAAAGACATACTTAAGGTCAAATATGGATGAGGAACGATTAAATGGTTTGGCCATGTTAAATATTCATCGAAGCATAGAAGTTCATCCTGATGAAGTTTTGGAGAAATTTGCTCAAAAGAATAAGAGGAAAATGCAATTAATGCATTTATAAAATATGAGGTACGTTTGAACAATGTTTTGTATAGGTTTTATAGTTATTATTATTAATTATTACTATTATGAATATTTATTATTATTATTATTATTATTATTATTATTAGTAGTAGTAGTAGTAGTAATAGTAGTTATGTTATTTATAATTAGTATGACCCCCCCTATGAAAATTTTCTGGATCCGCGCCTGCTCACAGATATCTATAAATCCATTTCTAGAAATAAAGCCTTGTACTAGATTTATTAGTTTAAAATTTATTAAGGAATCTTATTTATTTTAAAACACCTTGATAAATTTATTAACCAAAGCTGATAATTGCTTAAAGAAAAAAGGACGGGTATTTTATTATTTAAGCAACTATATGTTTCTTACAACTTGTGAATGTGTGGAATGCCGGGCCTCCATCATGGTTCGGATTTCACGTTAAATTGTAGGTCCTTCATTTCATCTCAAAATCACCCTACCATAACACATTCGCGTAAGTGCGTATAGCCTGAACGGGTAGTAAGACGTGGTGCTAATAATAATAAGTTTATTAGCGTTTTCTTTATGTATGTTCCTTGCTATTATAATTCAATAGATAAAAAATACTGCGTCCAATATCATGTGTAGCTCAGGCTAACACAAGGTGTGAGGGAGGAAGGGTTGAATTTACTTTGAATACTTTGTTAATATTTATTTTATGATAGTTTTTATCTTAGTAAGGCACACCCCTTAGAATCTTTCGAAAAGAATTATCAGTATGACATCCCACACCGGAAAAAACAGGCACATTTAGGTCAACCTGTTCCCTTTCTCACGTTCAACCCCTACCCCCAGGTCAGAACCTGCTAGTCCAGGTCACTTCCCGCCACTTGACCCGGAACAAAGCCAGAGTCGTAAATCGCTATACACCCGCAGAATCAATCATATCTTGGGGTTTTCGAGGTCTGTCTGCATGAATGGCAACGCCAAAAGATCTTTTATCAATGTTCACATTGTATTGGTGAGTTCAGTGCTTTGTATGTTGCTGCCAGACTAGCCTCTGTATTGTCCCCAAGCTGCAGTAGGATTCTGACCCTCCTCTCCCTCCAACGCTTTCTATTCCAGCTCCCTCTT
>CABEEJ010002759.1:40565-66866 GCA_901482245.1 Timema douglasi
GCCCCCCCCCCCCTCTCACAAAGAAGTTGAAAATGTGGAGATTTTGTTGTTTTTATTGTTTCACGTCTTAAATTATTTTAATGCAAACTGTAGGTTACCTGGTGGTCTAGGGTTAAGGTGTCAGACTTCTGTGCTGGGGCTCTGGGTTCAATCCTCTGTCCCGGCACATATTTATTTGATTGCCAAACCCTCCCTTCACCTCTTACAAGACGTGTATTAATCACAACTTGTGAATGTGGGGAATGCCAGGCCTCCACCGTGGTTCGGATTCCACGTTAAACTGTAGGTCCTCCATTTAATCTTACAATCACCCTACCGTTACACATTAGCGTAAGTGCGTATAACCCGAACGGGTGGTAAGACGCGGTGCTAAAAAAATATAAAAGGGAGTGGAGGTGATCTAAGAAATAAAAGAAAAAAGGTAAAACATTTGCAAGATTTAATAAACAACAATGTGAATGGTTTATTCAACGTAATAAAAACAAAGGTCAAAATCAAAAAACTTCATTTATTATTTAACGTAGTTAAATTTAGGGGATGTTAGAAAACCCGTAGCCTATCCTACAATCCAAAAAGGGTCAGTCTTGAAGAGACAGGGTGACCCATAATGTCGATTAGAGTACAAACAATTATTGAAAAATAATATCCATCAGGAAATTATGACAAAATAAGAGCCTTATGGGTATATTTAAAATGTTACCAAAGTGTCTGATTCACTCCAATGAATACATACTTAAAACGTTGATATAAATATTAAATATCTCTGATATTTTAAATGACACGAGAGTTTGGCTAACATACTTTAGTCAAACTCCCGCTGGACTATCGAATCTTGACACAAAAATTACGTGTACAAGAATTCGACTTGTTAATAAACAAAGATAATACAATACTTGAATGAAAGCATAGCAAAAGATTTGTAAAATATAGTAATGCCAATTCGTCTCGTGTATTAATTTTATGAATCAGAGAAAGTTACGTTACTTCAAAATGCAATATACAAAAGAAACATTACCCTAAAAATGCAAATACAATTACTGGTAACCACAATTTCAAAACAATTTACATTTAACACGTCCAACACACAATCAATTAATAATTGTGGTTATCTAAAAGGTCTTAAGTATAGTGACAGACCCTATCGCCCAAGTGGTAACAGAAAATAGTTTCACTACAAAATATATGTTCAAGTAAAAACAAAACATTTGAGAATAGAAAATCTACGACACCAAATCTGGCTAACACTAAAAGTTAAATTTAAATTAGAGTCCAAAATAAAACCGCCGTAGATTATGTCCGTAGAATATAATGCATGAATGTCTATCCCGACATTGCCCAAGTGCAGGACTGCATTCCTCCTTCAAGCGTTGAAAGTGAATAGTCATTTCAGTATAGATAAACATCACTCTTTCTAGAGTTTCGTTACTAGAGACTCAAGGTGGGAGAACAGAACACTCGGTCGGTGCCTTCAACTCGGCCTTCTAGAAGCTTTCGATCATCACTTAGACCATTTATCAGAGCTCTATTTGACTTCCAAACGATATTTCTTCAATCTCCTGATGTTGTGGATGTAATTCGCGTCTCTCCCATCAGAGGGCAGGTGAGCAGTCTTCCTCTATCAAGGCAATTCCTGGCCGGCCCACTTTAGTGTATCGTTGATAGAGTTGGTGTGGACGTCAGCTGTTGGAACATCATAGCTCGCTCGGTCCACTCCCCCGACTAGGATACTACGTGTGTTGGCCCGTGTTGGTGGTCGCTCTATCCAGAAGATACAATCGCAAAGTACATGAATAGTTTTATTTTATATAGAGTTTATTTTTGTTTTATATTCTTGTTTTACATTCAGAATTGTTAATGATATAGAACGAGACTACGAGAACTAGAATAGAGAAGAGTACTATTGTAGGAAGATAATTGGTCTCGATACTATTTGGCGTGGGTATTATGAATCAAATAGAGTTTTGCGTGAAGGTTAACATAACTCAATGTTACACTATATTTCAGTAATCTATTATCCTCGGTGGGACATTAGTTCCTGAGACTAGCGTCTAGCCAAAAAATATAAGTTTTCGCATTTTTTAGTTTTCATGGAATAAATTCTAGTTGTTTAAATATAGCTTATGTAATAGTGAAAGCCCAAGTTTAACTATTCGTCCAGAGTGTGTCAACAATAGAAGCCCCTGCTTATCTGGCCGGATGGCCTAGGACGCTTAAGGGTGGTTTTCACAAATGATTTTCAACTTACGAGAAAATGTGGGTACACTTCCTTTAAATTCAGACTTCTTTATTTTTAACTTATTATCTTAATGAGTACATGTGCATAGAGTTTGTAAGACGCGGTTCAAAAAATAAAAAAACAGCATAATTTTTTTTAACCCCGAGTCTTACAAACGGTTCGTGTTTTTACGCCTATATACAGTACTAATTGCATTAATGGTTTAGAGATCAGGATGGCTAACTTGGGAAATAGCATCCTCATTTGCGTAGGAAGTGTGAAAAACAACTTTTTTAAATAACACCCTTTATTGAAATTGTATTGAGCCCCAATCTCCCCCGTCTTTGGCATTCTAGTCCAACACGAGAGTAGCGCGTTAGACCACGCGTCCATCGAAGAGTGTAATATAAGCGTTATTAAATAAATCACAATAAACTATACTAGCGATTAATTCTATTCCTACACTCACGTATCGACAACAGCACCTAGTGAATGAATGTGTGACTAACGTCAATATTTAAAAAAACTTAACTAATACACCCTTTTCCTTTGCTTTAATAATCTGGAGGTTTACTAAAAAAAGGTTATCTATATTTATCATTATTTTAATTTAATATATACCAACTAGGTTGGCCATCCCCTACACACACTCGTCCATAAACTTAAAATGATGCCCTCGTCAGACAGGGACGCCGCGCTTACACGAGGTAAATATTTTAAGCACCGCGTCTTACTACCCAGTTGGCTTAACGCTTATTTACTAACTACACTAAGGGGTTTTTGGGATTAGCAAAGTTATATTTAAGGAAGCGTACCAGCATTTACGTGGAGGTAGAGAGGAAAATAACTTTGGAAAAATCACCCCCGGTACACCCGACTGAGATTTGAACTTATATTTCCCTTTATCGGCAGTATAGCCTACTACAATAGTATCGCGTTAGACCACGAAGCTACCGAGTCGGTTAAGAGGTCAGTAGATAGGCAAATTTAACTGGCGTCAGTTTGAGTGATGCCAGTGTTTGACCTGTAAAATTTCCAGTGGCCCGTCTACATGGAGGTTGAATCGCGAGGGTTAAGGGCTTATGAGAACGCAAATATCATATTGAACCAATTTAAAACCGGCACATAAACATCATCTGACCTCACCATGCTCTTTCAGTTTTATCTACTTTATCTCTCAATAATAGGAAGACGTAATATCTAATTTTTTTTTTGACATCAGTTACATCAAATTTCAATTCTAATTTCAGACAACATTTTCACGTATGTAGTGTAATGTGCATTTTTATTCCCAAGCAACAGAGAGAACTGGTTTCACAAAACTTCTTTATCTGTGCAGAGATCAATCAATTATAGTCTTTAGAGTGATTTTCTCTGTCCACGCTGTGTGTTCCATCGAGAACAGTTTTTAAAAAGAAATAAGGGGCTGAAAAGAAATTAATATTGCAATCCCAACAGGCTACAACAAATGAGGGCTGGCTTGTAACGAGCAAATCAGCCCTAGGACCGTCCACACGACGCTGGTCGAGGAACAAGTCAATAAAATTGGTGGTAGGGGAAGCAACTAATTACACTAATTGACTCAAAACCTACTTCTTGGGTAGGTTGAACCTGCATATCTAGTCCAGTTGCACCCGGCTTTAAAAAAAAATCAGTCCAGTGCTGTCCACATGAAGTGAGTCACTTGGCACCAGTCGAACCTGCCTATCAACTAGCTTCGCGTAAGCTTGGCTTTATGGCCGGAAAACCGTCTTGTGACATAATCGGCTGAAAATCCGGCACCCGTGGTGAACATTCACCCCGTCGCCGTCATGATTGCGGATGTACTCTCTGAACGGAGCCACGTGTGAGAACACACGTGGCGAGGTGTGATCCCCTTACTATTGATAAACAACCAACCCGTCGTCATCGGATAGATTGGTAGAACCACTCTGCCATTACCTAGGCCTTGGTGGGAGTAGTTGACCCCCCACCCCCACCCCCAACCCCAAACTCGTAGTGACACCAGCGTCACGGAGACGGTCAGAACCTCAGCATTAGGTATAACTTTGGTTTCCCGAAGCATTAACTTTAATTTTCCCAGTGGGGGATCTCATGGAGGTGTCCTGACAGCTATCCCCGGCCAAGATCAGGTACACTCACCAAATGTCAATGTTATTTATAAACAACATCAAGAAACAACAAACTGAACGGTTTTACATTTAATGCCACTGTATATCTTCAAAATTTGTGTGATCTGGGCGCCCACTAATTTACTCATTGGAACTTTATGATTCCAATGCAATAAAAACATTATTGCATTTTAATTTTAAAGTAGTTGTGGCGGCCCAAATAAAATCTGCCCACCGGGATTTGTGGTGGCGTCCCAGTAGCCCAGTCCACCCCTGGCTTCTTCACAAAATAGCCACGCAATATCTACAGTCCAATATACACTTGAAGAGCTTATTGGCAAATTAAAAAGAAGCGACCGGTCAAGATTATTAAAAATTGTCTATACTATTAGGATTATTTTTAAAATATAAATGATATTCAACAAAAGTAAGCATTGCAAATATTAAAACTTAACTTTGAATGCGTGAAATCAGATCAAAAAGTATATTTTATCTATCAAACATGGCTCTTCTTATGAAAATGGGACTTTACCTCTTAGGGTAAATGAAGTATTCCAACATTACATAAACTAGGTTTGGATCAATTGCTGAAAGTGCTGTCTAGCATTTTCTTGCCGTGGAAGAAACACTTTTAGCAAGTTTTTCATCCTTAGTAGAATTTATGTAAATTGCATTTGCTTCTTATAGTTATCAAAATTGATTATGTGATAGGCTCATAACCAGTGGACTACAGTGCCCCTTGATATATAACCTAATAATGCGTTACTTGACTATGAAATAGATGATTGAATATATATATATATATATATATATATATATAGTTTTAGAAATAGATAATTAGTTCATCAGACCATTAACGTGGTATTGTGGGGGGTCTGTAATGGTTATGTAGCTAGTTCTTGATTTACAAAATGATACAAATTTTAAAAGGCTGAGAGATTACCTAAACGTAGATTCTGGCAAGCTTTGGCAAGATAAAATATTCATCACTAAATTAAAAAGTATAAAAGGAACGGAACATTGCTCAGACTTTCTCTTTCTTTAATCTTAAAATAGTGAAATTTAGCAAAAATTCGTAACATTTGTTAAATGAAATAATACACACCGTTTCAGAAACACTCGTATATGTAATAATATACATTGTTACAGAAACGGAGAAAAGATAAACTTCTGTCTACCAAAGAACATAACTATCAATTTCATATTTTAAAGTACTAAATAAATATATATTTGTTTACAGCTAAGAAAGTATAAGTTTTAAACAATATTTTAAGTATTAAAATATGTTCATTTTTAATAGTAGTAAAACTTCACAATGAAAATTTATTCCGTATCTCAAATAGTGGCGGAGATGTGATAAAAATTTGAACGTCCCTATTCTGAAAGTACCCTAAAAGTAATTTTTATGGTAAAACGAGAGCTGCCATATTGGTTTTAATGTTAAACAATGCCTGGATACAAAGTAGAATAAAAGTCTTTATAGCGAATTTTGAGAAAATCGAATAGATATATATATATCTGCCCTTAACTAACCCTGAAATGAAAATTTTATTTTAAGCACCTAGACACAAGTTTTTACCCTATCAATAAAATGGTTTCGGCTCTAGTCGGATACAGAGAAACGGACGGCATCGCAATAACAATTTTTTCGGTTTAGAAAGGTTTGGAAACCTCGACAATTTTCAAAATCTCAAGTGAGATTATTTTGAAGATCACAATACTTATTTTTACGAGTGGTTGGAGAGAAAGTTAAAGGTTGTTTCTTGATAAAATAATTATGAAAGAGACCTGCTTCTGTGGCTGGATATTATAACGCGCTACTAAGACCGACGATGACATTGATATCAAGGTTCAAAACTCTGTCGGGTGTGCTGAGTGTTTTTTCTTCCAAAAAATTGGCTTTATATTCTCCCTCCACGAAAATGCGAATCCACGTCCTATAACTCTAACCTTCATAATCCCTAAAACAATTAGCGTATTTGACGGTGACCTGGCGGTCTAGGGGTAAGGTGTCAGACTTCTGTGCTGGCGGCCGGGGTTATTTGAGAGAAACCACCTTATTACAAACTGCCGGTATTTGAACTTAAGATTTCTCATTCATTAACTTTACACACGTGCTAGCCTTTACCTGAATAATAATAAATACTTCTTAGAGCAGCGCTGAACAAACTTAGGTCCGTGGGCCACATGTGGCCCGCCAAGCTATCTGTGAAAAAATATAATTCTAGAAACAAAATTATCTTGCCTGACAAACTAACTATTTCATGTTGGTATTTTATTGCTTGAGACCAAAGTGTTGGCAACCCTGATCTCTCCAAGGAAAACGTGTAACATGCTAATAAGCTTGAATGCATTCAAATTAAAACTACGTTTTTTTTCTCACAAAATTAATAAAAAAAATCTCTTTATTCCTTTCTTACCATGCAAACAATGACGATACCAGAATTTTTTTTGAAGGAAATGCCAAAATGATCAACGCTTTGAGCGATGAATTATATTCGCAGGTTTGCCAACTTTCACAAAATTGAAAAAAATAAGTTTATCATTAGTTCACGATCCATTTTCAGTTGAGAGTGCAACGAGCTAACTTAAATTTGAGATGAAAGACCTGCTGTGTAATCCTGGATTAAGGGAATTACACGGTCTATGAAGAAATTTGTAAATTTTACAATTATCTTGATTCTGATGAATTCGCAAACATTCAAGATTTTGCTTGAAAAAGTTGGTCATTTTTGGATAAACCTTCTTTATATGTGAACATACATTTTCTATGATGAATCTCAATAAAAAATACTTCTTACGATCAAGCGTTTCTGATGAATATTTAAAAGCAGCTTTAAGAATGTCTACAACTAAACTTACATAATTTTTTTGATGTCGGGTGCAAGATATGAAAACTTTTCATTCACCTCATTAAGTCATGTTTTATTGGAGAATCATTATGGTTTAATTTTTTTATCTTGTCTATATAATTTTATATTTTTACATAATAAATTGCGTGAATCAAAAAGCATATTTTATTTGGTGGTCCGTTATAGTATTTAAATCCTCAATGTGGCCTTCTAGTCAAAATATTAGTCCAGGCCTAACCTTGAGGGTGTCATTTCTACAACAATTTGTATTAAAGTAGCTGTCCTACAGCTAAAAATTGTTTTATCTTAAATATATTAAATATTAAGGTCAAGATGGGATTATCAGGAACGCGAACAAATAGCAGTTTTATCACAACACATATTTTTGTTTAAATAGAAAAAAATATTTAAATGAGTATTGTCTTTGAATGAGAAACATATGACGAAAAAAAGTTGTCATTAAATTCCAGGTAACCTTCGACAGATATTCAACCACTGTTGATGCTATCAGATGAATTAAACTAAACATTTACTACTACATAAATATTTGATTTATTTGGTTAAAAAAAAGTTTTGTTATAAAAACTGCAAATACACTGCCTTTTTAATTCACGTTCCCAATGTTCCCCACCTTATGAGCGATATCACTTCTACTAGAACTATTATATAGATAATTTGTAACATAATTCAATTTTTAGTAAAGTTGTACAAACAGTGTTTATTTAGCATGACAAACTTAGATATATGATGTAATATAATAATATTATAGACACTATAATTTGATTTATATATGAAAAGATTGGTAATAATAATAATACTTACAAGTTATATCTGATAATGACAAATATGATACAATCATTAAAATTATAACAAACATCTAAAAAGTTTAATACATATTAAAAATTGTGGACTTTTGAGTCAAATTGGATTAAAACAACGCTATGATAGGATGTAATCATGCATATATTACGTGTCTTGTATTATATAGTGAATTAAACGGAATAGTTGTGAGAATTTAGAAAATATATATAGAATGAAATAATTTATGTAAAAATTGAATACTTTCCTTATCTGTAATTCCCTGTTCAGTGTGTGTGTGTGTGTGTGTGTGTGTGTGTGTGTGTGTGTGTGTGTGTGTGTGTGAGAGAAAGNGAGAAAGATTGTGTGATAGAGAGATATTGTGTGTGTGTTTGTGTGTGTGTGTGTGTGTGTGTGTGTGTGTGAGATAAAGTGGGGTAGTAAGCAAAAAAAAAAGAGCGAAGATTTTTTGGTTCTATTGTGATACTGGTCCATCCCTATCTACGCACAGAGCATGTCCGGTATCGGTGCTTTTACTAACGTGACTGTCAGGAATGGCATCTATCGGTGAAAGCTTTGAACTACATCCACCAAGCGCGCTCAGGTTGATTCAATCCTACCTGCTCCCACGCTGCCCCATTCTCCCTCCAACTTTCCCCTTTATACCTATCCACTCTAACGGAAATCGTCCACGTCGAGTTTGGAAAGGTCTATATAGAGCACGTGGTGGGCGAAATGTTATTAAAAGTGCATTAAAAGCTTTGGCGACCTGTCACGAGTTCTTTATATTACTATTTTTTTTCCGATGAGGGCGGGTGAGGTAGAAACACTTTTCAAGGAAAATGAAGAAAAGAGGTTATCTAGTTCTCGCAGGTAATATCTCTTTCAGCTAAAAGGAATCGTTTTTGAGATTCTGACTACATATATGAATATGTTCTTATTGATTATTTTAAATAAGAGGCTTTCTTAAATGATAATCCATGCTGCATTCTGGCTATTATATCATTCTACTCTTATTGGATAAAAGTACAGATAAACATTTTAATTTCATTTGAAACATAAATATTGGTTGCTTTTCACCATGTGTTATCACCAGCTCGAATATTATGTACATATATTAACTAAACAAATGGGTTGGTGATAAAGAGATAAAAATTTATAGAAAATGCATCCACATCTATAGAAAGAAAGGGAAAGTGTGAATATAATATGTAAACATATTTTGTTATTATATTCTCATTCTTAAGTCTAAAACTAACTTCTTTATATACATAAAAAAAGCAAAGCAAACTCTACTTGGATACTAAGGAACAAAAACTTCATGTTTACTAATGATATCAAATGAGGGTAAGACCCTTTGATCTACACTCCTACAAACAAAAGACAAGGAATATTGGAATATCAGATGAGGTTACCTCACTTCTAAAACTTCAAAAACAAGTGAGAACTTTGGTACGATATAGGAGAAAGATGCAAGTTTCGACAAACTAAACCGTTACTTTCTTTATCCTCTTCAAATGAGAGACGTACATGGGGATCACAACGAAACTTTATTTTAGAAACTAAAAAAAACTAAAGGGAAAATAAATTTGTCCATGCGCACGAATTAATGTTAACATAGTGAAAGACTTTGAATCTTATTTTGAAACACGAGAATTTTTTTTTCTATACATACACACCCTAAAAAAAAAAAATACACAAAGGATAATATACGTTGAAAGTGTCCAACATTGAAGACAAAACAGGAACGAGAGCTTTATGGAGGTGGGAGGAAGGGGGAGAGAATGTTAGGGGATGTAGACGGAGGTGAAATAGGGTAATGAGTAGGATGATACGGGTGTGAGCTACGTTACAAAGAGGTACAAAAACAAACAAAAAATATAGCCGGGCACCCCTTGTTGCCGAGCTGTTTGTTTGTTGATTGTTGTGAGGAAATGTCACTAATTATAAGAGAAGCAGTGCATTTAAAGGGGTAGTAGGGGGGAGTGTACAAGGGTGTGCTAATGAGGGCTAGGGGTGAAGTGTAAAGAGAAGCAATTTTTTTTGTCTAGATAAAGGATGAAACAAATTAAGCAACGATAGGGGTGGGTGTTTATCTCACTTGTCTCAGATATTAGTCCAAAAAAGGGGGTTAATAGTTTTTTGAAACAAAAAGAGGTCTGATGTAGTGACAGGACAGACTGGTTTAGGAATTTAAAACGACAAGGGAAAGGGTTGAATAGCGCAAAGTTGGGGGTTAAACTACGGCTAAGAAACATGTTCGCACCTTAGGTTGAACTTAGATCAAATGGATGACTTTAAGCGTTTTAAATGCACCATCACTTAAAATAATGCTTTAAAACTATTTGGGGAAAAAAACAAATTGAATGTTGAAGTTAAATGATATTTTACTTTTGAATGGAAATTATCTTGTATCATTGCCTAGGTCAACTTTATTCGTTACTCGGGTCGGTGGCTACATGGTCTAAGGTGTCACTCTTGCAATAAGCTAGATTGTCAACGACGGGGAGATCGGGGGTTCGAAATACTGGTTGGGTGTACTGAGCTTAGTATTTTCCAAATAGATTTCGACCTCCTCTCCATGCAAATTCGGGAACAGTTCTTCCGAATTCAACATTCCTCATCCCCAATTTATCAGTATAATTAGTACATACGTGTATAACCTGAACAGATAGTAAAACGCGGTGCTAGAAAAAGCTGCAACGTTGGTGTAAGACCAGCTTATGTTCACACGTATTGTGATTTTTTAACGTATGTTTAAAGATAAACAAATTTTTAGATCTAAAATGTTTTTATGTTGTCGGGGACGTCGTTTTAATAGTATCCATACTCGGTCAGTTATTTAAAATGTAATAAATATTTGGTTGTATAGACGTTTTATCGTTAAAAAATAACTCATTAATCATTTTCCCTTTCCTGATCTTTACTAGTTTATTAAAATCGAGTAGAGATTAGTGAATATGAATTTCGATAGAATGGACTCATTTCTCGTCTGGTGTTTGAATTAAAACTGTTTTCGTATTGAAGGGGGCGTAAAATGAATATATTAAAATGTTTCACCTGTAAATGCAATGGCGCTAATATCTAATATTTGATTATGGCTGGTGAAACTACATCCGAAACGTTGGGGATTATCATCAAGGTGACTTAAGACTGTAAAAAAATTGGTTGTAGCACATTACATCCGGACAGAACTTTGATTCCTATCTCCTCTTCATTGTCAAACTATAAAGGTGAGACCTGTCCCTCAATTCACGCTCCCACTTTTCAAGGTAATTAAAACAAAGTTTTATAAAATTTTTATAATGGGACACAAATATAAAATTTATTTTTTATAAGAAAGAAACCAAATAGTAAAAGGCTTATTTCCCCCCCATACAACTACAACAATTTTAAATGTATACAATTACAAATGTTTAAGATGGTGAAAGAAGCTTTAGGAGCAAAAGAAGAAAAAGAAAATTGAAGAGAAAAAGGACAAAATACGGAATAGAATATTATAATGTCCTACCGGAATTGTTTGAGTTTTCAACGATTGTAAGTACTTGATACGAGTATTTGCCATTTCAATTATTTTTTTATGATAAACTCAAAAAAAATGTTATTGGTTGCCTTTGAGAACGTATGTTGGAAACGCTCGGATGTATTTATCATTCAATAAATAATTAACACTCATTATTACTACAAGGATTCGCCCTAGCGAGGTCGGCTGTATTTCCTTGTCTGGTGTAATGTAAGGAAGATTTTAAATATTTAATGTACACTTTTAACTTAAATTAGTTGACAAGTAAGGTAGAACTTAAAGAAAATATACACGAGCATAGGGAAGAGTGGGAAACTATGTATAAGCGAACATGTTAGTAAGTCCAGTCAATATCCAAACTGTCATCTTTACGTCATCGGAAAAACTAGAGGGATGAGTCTTACATTCAGTCTGCGTATCTATCGATGCGGTCGAGTGTCCTATTTTTCTTTATATGTTCTAGCTAATTTATATTGAAAGAATTTTAATCCTGTCCGTTAATATTTTATAAAGTCTTAATGTATTCCTAAGAGTGTTCTTATTTTTAATGTGAATAACCTGCCGTGCCGCCAGATGACATACTACATATAATAAATTCTCATTGTGTTCATTTTCAAACTTAATGTTTTCAACGGACATTGCTTTGCATCGAAGGAAACACCATGTAATTATAACAATATTTTATCTACCTGGTTTTAATCAGAATATTCAGTCCACATTTCAAAACACGATCTGATAAGCTGCTGTTCAACTTTTAACGTCTTTTACGTATTCTTACGAGAATCATAATGGCCGACACGAAGAAGAAAGAAACGGACTACTTGCAGAGAGGGAAGGCAAATACTGTGACGACGACAAGACACGTCATTACGCGAGAAAAAATTAATAGTTTGTTTACAAACAAT
Source organism: Timema douglasi (assembly GCA_901482245.1). Lineage (NCBI taxonomy): Eukaryota > Metazoa > Arthropoda > Insecta > Phasmatodea > Timematidae > Timema > Timema douglasi. The sequence goes on from CABEEJ010002759.1 coordinate 52,970, forward strand.
GATCAACAAACTGCCAGATATTAGATTTTACATACAATAAGTAATAATTTTTATTTTTATCAGGCTTATTTCTAATTATTTCTTTCCGCCCAGATATTCCCTATTTCTAATTTAATTTCCAACATTTCTAAGCAAATATTACAAATTTCGAACTTATTTTAATACATCCATATCCGCGATATTTTTGGGGCCTTGACGAGAAATAGTATACTTATTTATCAGACACCTTAATTAAGTCTGTAGAATGTGAGTCTACAGAGCCAAGGGTTCAGGCATGGCCAAAAAGTTTATCATCGGGAAATGTGGGTTAAACCTTTGAGAGAGTTGAATTAACGGCCTGGGATTGGATGTTGTGCCTTTCCTAGTCTTAAGTTACACTATAAGGAATATAAGGCTTCGAGAGGCCCAGCAAGCTGGTAATGGGAAATGTATGGCTTGAATGAGAAATGGATGTAAAAATAAATAAATGAATAAGTAGACTATCGATCAAGATGAATTTTTTTTAACGTGAATCAATAATCACTTATTGCTAGTATTTGCTCATGTCAACATGATTGAGTGTCCAAATCTGCGGACAAATACAATTTTTATGTCACTTCAAACCATTTTGTGTGAACACATCGGAAACTCTGTCATAATAAACTCACCGAGTAATCTAAGCTATTTAGGTTACTTAACGTCCTCTTTGTGAGCCGAAATGTTTTATATCAGCATATGACTTACAAACTAATGTAATTACTGAACATGCAGAACATCCAATACTTCAGAGGAATATCTTATTTCCCCAATGGTACTTTTTCCAACCATGATAGGAACCTAACCCAGTTCGTTTAAATAAATAGGCAGACACTATATTTATTGATTTAAGGTGTCGGACGCTGTTGAATCAATACACGACTTGCACACTAAACTAATAAGAAATCAAAATGCTTACAGTTAGATATAAGGGATGTGGTCAGTATTGTTTATAGTGTGTAACAAAACATTTTTGGCCAAAATATTTCAATAATAGACGTGTTAACCTAAATTTGTTCAACCTAGTAGTCTTTTTTTTGTAATAATGCCATGAGAAAATAAATTTTTTTATTTAAAAAAAGCCACTATTCTCAAGAGAAAAATGCAAGGACTGTCGAAATAACGTGTCAAATTAAACTAAACGTATCCATAGTATAAGTAATGAATTAAATTTGGTAAATAAAATTTAGTGGTAAGTAAAAAGAGAAAAATATTGACCTTAATTCTTGGCCCCTTCCATGCCCGCATATTTCTAATGTCAGGTTATTATATTGGTAAGAGGACGAACCCATTACGAAATTTGGATTTATTCAAAGTACCCTAATATGGGATCGAACGAGGAGGGGGTGCTTTAAGCTGGTAGTGATATCTTAGACATTCACAGATATTGACCACTCTGAAGAAGAAAGTAGTATTAATATACTGTGGGTAAGTTATCGATTGGCTGTCAAAGAACGTCTGAAACTCTAATCTACTCGTATATAAATAAAATGAAAAGTTGAGTGTCTTTAATAAACTTTGCGTGATAGCTATCTCACGCAGAGGTCTGAAATTTTAAAATTTACTAGCTTCTGTGCAAGAACATGTGAGAATTAAAGATGAAATTTTAAAATTGTGAGTGGATTAAAAAAAAGCTAAGCACCCATTCAGGTTATACTATGTGTACTAATTACACACATGGCTTAATTTACAGGATATGCACCCAAATTTGCGCGGAGGGGAAGCAGAACATTATTTTGGGAAGACCACCTACAGTGCACACGACAGAGATCAAACCCCGATCTCCTCGCCCTCGGCAGTCTAGTCCAACATGAGAGAAGTGCGTTAGACTACGCGTCCACCGAAGTGGGTTTTAAATTAATAAATAATTGGGTCAAAGGAAATTAAATTGGGAGAATTTTTCCTTTCTGCTTGTAGCCAAGAAAAAAAATGCCAAGAGTACTTTCACTAGTTAAATATTTAACAATGATACCTTATATATATACATACATAAATAAATAGAAAAAAACAAAGCCCAGTTGTGAGTAAGATAAAAGGTATCGATGTCCATCCAGTCTTCCATTTCTCATTTATTCAACACTGGACTTTGAGGACACACTTCTTTTTTTTTTTATCAAAGAGTACAATGACAGTACGTATTTCCGTCACACCAGGTCGGCCTTCTTCAAGTTTTCCTGTATGGATTGAGAGCGACCTCTATAAAAGAGAAACTTCATCAAAGATTAAGCATCAAGCCTTGCTATGAATGTTGCAAGAGCAAGGAAACGATCACTTTACATGACGCCGCGCAGCAAAAGACAAAAACAGAATAAGAGTGAAAGAGACTATTCCGAAGGTTCGTGTAGTAGGTCTATATATATTGTAAAGGACGGCTCGACGAGGTAGGACAAACCTTGGCAGGGTAATAGATTTTGCACGATAATGTACGCCTTTTTTTGTTTGACATACATATTTTAGGGGTATTCCTTAAAACTTCGAGAGTCCTAACCGAGTTTCACTGAGTTAGTCTATAAAGTTTCTCAGATATCTACAAATATTTCTGTGTATATTGTAATGATATGGATTTTTCCTGTCTTTTTAATATTCGCGATCATATTTTAAAGTAAATATAATAATATTTCTTCTTTTCAGTTAATATAATGTAAACTCATCTTTTCTAGACTACGGCCATGTTTCTTTTTTTTTCTTTGATTTAGCTGCACGTGTCAGAAGCATGGTTTTATTTCCGGGTCAATACGCAGTAAACAAATAGCAGGTGCAGAGTAGCACATCTGTTTTCCTAAATGCGCGTTAATATAAAAACTAACCCTATTGGTCGATGGAAAGAAAGCAAGGAGTGGTCGGGGTTGACATGCTCGACTCGAGAGGACGCTAGCTTGTTAGACGGTCATTCTTTATTTTCTACTCTTCTACGGCAGACGAGATGGAAGGTTTTGCAACATTAAGTGGTGGTTTATTTTAATTACAAAACAACTTAAGGACAAATAAAATTGTCGTTGTGACAGCAAAACACAGTTTTTCTCATTTCTTGGGCAGATTTATCTCAACATCTAGTCCAATATTTATTGTTTAAATTACATGTTTTACAAATGGCGCACAACGTGGGGCATCCAGTATTCAGACTTTACAATTGACGTCACAACGCGGGGCATCTATTCACACCGTTACAATTGGCGTCACAACGTGGGCCAAATCTATCCACAATCCATTTAACTTCTTTACAAATGGGCGCACAACGAGGGGCAGTATTTAACATCTTTACAATTGGCGTCACAACGTGGGGCATCTTTTAACTTCTTTACAATTGGCGTACTCAACGCGGGGCACCTTTTAACAGTCTTTACAATATGATATATTATTTACCGACTCAAAACTTCCTTTGGTTAGCACGGTATCAAATAAATTTCAAAGCAATTTTTTTTTTCATTGACTGTTACATGACCGTGTGGTCAATCAGTATAAGGCGTCAAGAACGCAAATGAGGGAACTAAAGGTAAGATGAACCTTTGCGATGTATTTTAGGATAAGGTCCTGTTCTAAAAAATATGTGGATGTTCACCCATATGTTCTGGTTTTTGAACAAGTACTTCCAAAAGTATTTATTTTTAAAGTTCGAAAAATATATCTAATTGAAAGCGTTAGTGGAATGATCTTCCCCACTGTCCTATTTTTTCCTTATTTATTTATGCAAAAAGCTGTTTACACGTACAGTTACAAAGTTCCTATATAATAACATAAATACACATGTGTGTGTATAAATTCCAATGAGAATGGAATAAAGTATGTATTTTTTAGTATATCCTTTTTATCAGAATCCTACTGTGTAATTCTTACCAAAATATGTTTATGCCTACGTTTATTTAATTTGTTGATAAGTGTCTGAAATGTTTATTTATATAACCTATTATTTGCTACAGTCTTTATGCGTTGAAAAAATGTATTACTATTTCTTTTGTACTGAAGTATTAGTTTGAAGTGATAAGTAAACAACAGTCTACATTTATTTATAGATAACCGATATAAAAATTGAAGAAAAGAAGTTACAATTCAAATTTATTTACATGTCTGTACGAATAGTTTTTCTTTATTGAAACTTGATGAAATTTCAAATGTTCTCTTATGTATTATTTTACTTTATGTTGGCCAAAATTATTGCTATATTTAAATATAAATGTGTTAGTTGTATTATTGTCAGCACAAAACCACAACAGAGGGGCTAGTGGCTATGATATCAATGATGGCTCTTAATAGCTAATGATATTCACACGTCCAGCACAGATTCTGCCTTAAAATATGAGTGAAAATTGACCCTGAGTACGGGACGATACCTGGATAGGTCAGTGTTAGAGCAGTGAAGCGCTAAACCTAAGGTGCCGGGTTTTAACCTGCTATTTAAAACGACATGAATGACAGGTCTTAAATGGTCTTTACTAAAGGCTATTTTTACATATGTGATTACTCTTTACATCATCTCTTCACAATAATGCGGATGCATTCTCTTAGAAATACTCTTTTTACATATTCCCTGACTTATTTTGCTAATGACTTTGTTTCTGAAATTTTCGTGATATTAGCACCAAATAAAAAAGCTGTATACTACTATTATTACATGCTCATTTGCTTTTCTGTAAAGTGAAACCTTTATATTTGACCATTCCGGGAATCAAACGGGCCCTAGATAACTAAGGATATACCTAGGATTTGAATAAATTTTAAAAATTTAATTTGTAATTTGAACTATTTTTTATTATTGTAACAGAGAAAAAAGGATTTTTTTAAAACAAAGTTGAAATATATTTTATTCTAAATTTAAAAAACTTGTTTTCCAAATGGCTACCATTAATTTGTTTTCAGAACAAATGTGTACATGTATATTAAACATAGTTAGTGTGTTGCATCTAAAATACAAAACAAAACCATTAGTCCCGTTCAAATATGTTTACTTTAACACAATAACTTTCTATGTAAGAGCATAATTATTTTAAGGCTTATTCCGGCAGGAGGTTAACCATATTGTTTACATCCTATTGGCGAGCGAGCACGGTGCGACCGATGGACCTTCCTGGCTGGTGAAAATCGAGATCAGCAAGTTTGGTGTGTGAGAATAACACACGGTTGTTGAATGTTGGAAGCCATGCTGAGTAAATGTGTGGTGCTATCTAGCACGTCTGATGAAATGACGATATAAAATATTATCTGGATGTTCACCCCCGCCGGAGGGTTGATCGCGGGTCTATAGAAAGGTTTGCGAGTCTCACTATCGTGCCTGCTCCCTCGTCACGGGAGATCTATCCGGTTACTCGTGTAGTAGTTTAGCATCTGACTAGATTAATAAATATATATTATTGGACCAACTCGCCAGTCTCACTCCCCACGAACCATCCATCTCAACTCTTACCGTTCGGGGTCCATCCTAACCATGTAAGTCCCTACGGTCCCATGGTAGTGCTGTTGTAGGGTTGGCTATCGGGCACTCGGATTAAACCAGTGACCTTAATCAGTTTTGTCAGAAGTAGGATAGGGACGTTACAGTACGTTAAAATATTAAGGGCTATAAACTGTCACAGTAATTACGTTGGACACCCAGACTATTTTTCCTTTAATGGTATAGAACTTTTGATCTGTATGTCTTTGGAAATACAAAGAGTATTGCAAGAATTTGATTTAGTCCTATATCTTTATTATTTATTTGTTACTTGTATCTAAAAACGCGTCCCCAAAAAATAGTATCCACAAAGTAAGGCATTACAAGTAAATATTGTATTTTAGTCAGGTATACCTTATAGGTGGGGAAACCAACTTAACATATTGAAGAAGATAACAATGATAAATAAAACCTACTTATTTTACTTTCTCTCCACACCTCAAAAAATCAAAAAATTTCACTCGAGATTTTGATAAATGTCGACGATTTCATGACCTCCTGAAACCAAAAAGTTGTTTTATCATTACCGTTTTTCTGTACCCCGGGCTAGAACCGAAACTATTTTACCGATTTAACTCAAGCTTGGTATCTGGAATTTTCATAAGTAACCCCTGAGAGGTTTTTGGAATTATATATCCAACCCTAAGATTAAGGTCATATAGAGAGTCCAATTTCTCAAAATTCGCTTTAAATATCTTTATAAAATTTTATATCTGAACATTGTTTATAATAAAGGCAACTCTTATTTTCTCATGAAAACTACATTGAGAATACTTATCATTAGGGAAATTTCCCACTTTTCATAAATTCTCCGCAATTATTAGGCATATGATATTACTTATTATAAATTTGTAGTACTATTAAAGATATTTTTTTAAATGTATTTTTATAAAACACATCATTTCAGAGCTATAAACCAATATAGGCCCTAGATACTTGTTAATTCAGGTCTTTGGAAACGAATTAGATTTTATTCTCTTTGGTAGACAAAGATGTTTCTCTTTTCTACAACAGTGTTCCTTGTTTCTAATGCCATGTAGTAAGGCAAAGTTGTAGTGTGTATTATCTAATTTATGATCTTTGGTGTAGTGTTTCTACAACAATATATGGACCTATCATTTCTTTTAACAAATCAAACGATTATTTATTAAATGGTTTTTAAGAAAAAACGTGAGAAAATCTGTGCTGTGCACCGTACCTATTATTTATAATTGTTTTATGTAGCTAGTCTTTTTGTCTTCGTCTATTTATTAATATATCTTTTCTTTTTTAAATTGCTATTGAATATAGTTTACCCTAATTAAACAATTGTCCCATGGTTAATATGTATTAACCATGGGGAAAAATATATATTTGAGGATATTGTGGTATGTTTTCTTGTGTTATACCGTTCACCCCTGATTGACTGATCTAGTCGAGGCAAGCGGAGATGAATAAACATGAACAGCGCACTTGACGGGTATGGTTGTTCGAATTAATTGTAACTTTTTGACCCACATCGTTGGCTAACGCGTTACTTTCGTGCAGAGCTAGACTGCCGAGGACGGGAAGATCGAGGTTCAAGTCTCACTACCGCAGGTGAACTGGGGGGGTGGATTGTCCTAATTGATGTTCCACTCTCCTTCCATACAAATAGGGGTTCACTTCCTCTATATTGAACCTTCCTAATTTCTTACCCATTGGCGTAATAGTACTTTATTGTGTAACCCGAACGGGTGGTAAGACGCGGTGCTAATTATGTTAATCTGACTAGTATATAGACAAACCCATTTTATATTTGACTCCACATACAACCCATCAGAAGTTTCACTGTTTTATCTGTAGTCTTTTCTTCTCAAAACTTTGCTTACTATTATTTTAAAACGAATTCATGGAAGGGAGGTTCAAAATTATTGATAATATTTATCCAAATTAACAGCTGCATTCAAATAGCATAAAGAATTAATATGTGAAAGTAGACATGATAATGAAAGACAGCTACTCTTGTAAAATAAATAACACAAATAGCAAAGCCCCTCGTCCATCACAGACTCTGCTTTATTCTGTAAGCGAATAATTATCCTGATTGATAGATAGCTCAGTGGCACAGCGTTTGCCTACCAGGCCAAAGGTACCATGTTCACTCCCCGTGCCCAGGTCACATTTTTTTTTAAATTGACCGAGAGGTGAAAATGTTCCTGCAAGTTTTTCGTAGTGGTGGCTTGCGGTCTAATAAAAAGGTGGTGATCAATTTTCGGCGAGGTGGCACAGATACAAAAAGCTCTCAATGTGTTGGGGACGATTCGGGTAAAAGGGGTGGGAAGAAGTCAAACAATATCCAATTAGGGTTATGATTATTGTATCATTGTATAAGTAGGCTAGTGGTCATAGAACCTTGCAACAGATCCATGATCCATAAGTCTCCGGGTTTGATCCCCGGCACTTACAAATCTTTCTGTCGAGCAGTGGTTTTGGAACGGGACAAATGATGACCTACTCGAGTGAAAAAGTAGCAGCTCCGGTCTAAAAACTGAGATTAATGGCCATAGGGCTAGTTGTGTTGACTACGTGACTTTCTTTATATGCAAATGTTAGCATTATCTACACCTACATGCGGCGGCTCTAGTTTGTATCGCACGCACGCGGGTTGACGCCACATTGAGCTTCTTAGAAATAAAGTTAATTCCGAACAAATAATGCCAGAGTTGAACGTTTATCAAACAGTATAATTCCATGTGAAGGGGAAGAATCCATTAAGGCTTTCACTATAATATTGAAGTGTGTATTATATACAGAAGACCCGACATTTAGTGACACAATCAACCACAAAAAGCGTTAGTAGGTACGTGAGAATAAGTAGAACTCGAGTCGCCGTTTCGTCTATTTTTCGAGACTCGTTTGATAATGTTTCCGGTTTTAACGTGCTTAGAAGACAAACTAAAATGGAAGCTTTAAAACTTGGGACACGTTGACTAAATCACATAGATCTAAATAGCTGTAATGATTTATTTTTTGTAATAAAAATATAATTGATAGTTGTAAAAAGAATCTAGGAAAGATTAAAGGTAGAAGTCACCATCATACATCACTATTTATAGCAGTTTTTTTTAAATTCTAGAGCTAATAATGAGCTTACAAGATGTATTATTTGCTGTTATTGCGCGAAAACCCTTAGTTATAGCGATAGTAGTTACCTTAGTTTCAAGTAGATTGAGATAGTCAAGTGCAGACGTGCACGCGCCATTTTGAAAATGGCTCTAGGCGTGAGCGAGAACTTCTAGACACGGGAGGTATTCGGGCGATAGAAGACAAAGAGGACCAGTTTGGGCGGGAAAGAGAGGGTAGGAAGTTTCTCAAAACTTTTAGGGAGAGAAGGAGATAGTCCTCGCCACGAAGAGTGACTCCCTGAACTCTGATTGTGTGAGGTATTGTGGGCCCCCCCACCCCCCCTCGAACCAAGGAAATGGTACAATCACTTCCCATTCACAAGGGCTTCTGGGTCATTTCAAAAACTCTTGGAACCCCCGAGGCAGATAGGTTAGTTTGATTTGTCAAGAGTTCGGTTTAAAGTTAAAGTTCATACGGAAAACTTTTAAAACTTTTTTTTTTCCAGTGGTGATTATTTGAATGGGAAGCTATGAAACATGTCTACAAAGTTCTGAAGAGGTGAATTCATCTCATCTTAAGGATACATGTTCGATTTTTTTTTCTGCAACATTTATTAAATATAATACTAAAAATATCAGATATGTATATGAAAATGCTTTTATTACTCTTATTTGTATTTATAAAAGAAATTTAATTTAATTCTCAAATGTGGTTTGTTGCTATCGATGATTATTTCCTAACAAAATAATTAGAATTTCACTCGAAGGGTATTTGTTTTTAAAAAAAAAATATTTAATGAGATTTTAAAATTGTCATTTGTTCTCAGGATACAAAAAATATAATGAAAGTTATATAAGCCCATAAGCTACTTCTTTTATTATAAATATTTGCTAAAAGTATACAATGTGTATAATTTTGTCATATAGTAAAAATGTACCCCAATTTTTTGAACTAATCATGGTAGGGCCAACGTTTGTAATTGTTCGAATAAACAAAAATAACATTGATGTTTTGGTTAAGTGAATATAATGTTAAAATTTTAAATGCTTTTGGTTTAGCATTCAGAAAATTCAGATTCCCGTATTCAGGTGTCATTTTAAAATTTTTCAGAATAGAATATCTAGATGGAGAATTCCCCACTTAAAAACATAAATAATAGCTTCGGCTATTTGATTCTTTTGGCTTTAAAACTATTCAATATCTTAAATATCGATGTGGAGCATTGGGTCGAAACAAAGCTTTGCTACCCATTTTTGCACTTTAAGTGATCAGGTGTAACGGGTTATAAACCTACACACTTGGTGGATTTCTATAAATGAGGGTGATAGGCTTAAAACAATTTTTTAACGCAAAGTTACTTTCCCATATTTATCTGATTACCAAACCCTTCCTTCACCTCTGACAAGACATCTTGTTAATGTGGAGAATGCCAGGCTTCCACCGTGGTTCGGATTACACGTTAAACACTAGGTCCTCCATTTCATCTCACAATCACCCTACCATTACACATTAGCGTAAGTGCGTATAACCCGAACGGGTAGTAAGACGCGATGCTAATAATAAATATTAATAATAATAATGATAATTTTCCATACCTTATATGACACAATCGACATTGAACCAACGGATCTATTCCCTCCAAAGGAAGGTGCGCTACGGATAATGAATGGCTCAGTAAAAATCTATCAGCCTCGGATGGGACATTGGCCCCTGAGGCGAGGAGTTTACCCCTTTAACTAAAATAACTGAATATGTCTGCACAAAACTTTGTTCCTTAGATCATGACTGAAATAATATTCTGCCTCATTCCCATTAGTTATTCAAAGGAAAACATGAAAACCGATTACACTACAGGAACATTCGCCATGCTTGGAACTGAACCCACTAAGTTCAGAAGGAAGACAAGCAATTAAATTAATTTATAACTTCAACTTTAGTTTAACTTATTAGATTAATAAATGAATTGTATTTACATATTGTGTATATATGTTACCTTAAAAAGAATTTTAAATGTGTTATTAAAATAAATTTAAAATGAGGCCTTTATAACCCCCCAAAACCTTGACCCCCTCCCCCCCTTTCCCAAAAGCCACAATCCTAACGACACCACTGCGTAAGCCCTATATATATTTTGATATTGACATTATAAAGTAAATGTCAAATGCATGGTTCATAAATTAAATAGATAAAATTTTAGTAGGTCTATTCACTCAACAGATGTAACATGAATGGAAAATTAATTCGTGGTGGGTTCGCAGGCAAAAATGTCAACTAAACTTATAAAATATGTGGGATATGTTCAGGTGGCATAGTACCATTGTTAAAGCAATATGCGAGAACCAAATTCATGACGAGACACTCATTTTCAATAATGATAAACGATTATTTAAGGTGTGCACAACCTTTTAACAGTTCATCATATCAATAATGGGCCGCAATACGACTCTCTTTCGCTTTACTTTTTTAGCATATACCAGCAGTATTTGTCGACGAAACATTCGCGGTCTTCTACTGCTAGTGGCATAAATGTATCCGTCGTCTGAGGTTGCTCCTCCATTTAGGTGCAGTTGCTATGCCCCAATTAGATGGTAATCGAGTGGCGACAGTCTTAAACCCAACTAACCAGAAGACTGCGAACATCGTAACAGTTATTTTTCAGTAAAAAATACCTATGATACTGCCGGGAACAAGATCCCAGGATCTCTAGCTTAGTTGCCAGGAATGTTGACAACCAGACCAAGAGGCGAGCCGGCCAGCTTTCTTGCAGTTCTTCCCCAACTTTCCCTCTAATCCAAATTTTATAACTAGAACTAGGATAAATGAAGAAAGTGATGCTTGTAAAGCGCACTTCAGATACATCTTAAAAACTTACACGGCTACTCCTAATCTGTATTTAGTAGTCTATTGATTTAATAATAAAGTTTGATGCCTCTGAAAATATTCGAGATTCAAATAATAACTAGTAAATAAACGTTAAAAAAAAACAAGAATACTATAAACGTAATGTTTAAAAAAATAGAAAACATTAATAGTCGATCGCGTGCGCAGAACCATGTACTATCACCACCATATAGTCCGGATAGTACAACGATAACTGATCCATCTGTGTGTTTAGTCGCCTTGTGCTTAAAATGGTGTAGGTTTGGCTGTGAAATACGCGATCACCAGCTTTGGTGGCCGCATAGCCCAAGTCGTCACTTCCACTGTGGGTTAGACTAACGATGACTGGGGGATTGACGTTAGAATCTATGTCGGTTGTATAGAAGGTGGTTATTCCAAAATGGTTTTCAACTCTCCCTTGAAGCATAGCATACACTTGGTCTTACTATAATAAACAAGGGCACAATCTATTTAGGGTTTATTTTCTGCATTTACGATCAAAAAAAAATACTATCAGTAAATAAGAAGCATAATTGTAAAAATGGTTTCAAGCTACAGTGAAATCAACTATGGACGATTTCATTTTACGAAAAGAATTCTTCCAAGTGGACGTGGTGAGGGTTGCAATAATCCCATCTTGGATAAAAAATAATATTTAATCTTTGATTAAAATAAGTTGTTATGGAACCATTTGGCACTCAAAAACAAAATATTTTAATATTAATATCTGGAGCCAAGACATAACGAATGGACGTGAATCCAGGGTGATAAGGTCGTATACTAACCAGGTCAGAATACGAATCAAGGACGGATACGACCATGTGGCGTTAGACCCTCAATGCAAATTGGGGTACACTTTCTCAAAATATAGCCTTCCTCGTCTGTATAAGCCATTGACGTAACCCCCGCCTCGGTGGCGTAGTTGGCTAACGCGCTTGTCGTGTTGAGCTCGACCGCCGAGGACGGGGATATCGAGGTTCGAATCTCGGTCGGGTGAAATGAGGGTGGTTTTTCCTAAATGGTTTTCCACTCTACCTCCAAGCAAATTCGGGTTCACTTCGTCTAATTCAACCTTCCCAATTCCTATTCCACTAGCGTAAGCGACTTAAAGCGTATAACCCGAACGGGTAGTAAGACGCGGTGCTAAATATTATTATTCATTGACGTAACCAGTAAATAAATACACACAAACAGCCCTAGAGGGTAGCAAGACGTGGTGTTATTCCTTCAGTTGAGTAAATAATGTTGAGTCCCCAAAATATTAATGGGTGATGCAAAACCATACAATTTAATGTTCTGGGTGGATTCCGGAATATTTTTTTTAACAATGTCTACCTCCCCCGGGCCGCATAAAGTCAAGTAAAGGCTTGTGTACAGCTGGTTTATTCCCTCCTCCCCTTGACTTCTAATCCTGAGGAACTTGCCAACAGTAGTTAGAATTAGGGTGTTGTGTATAGTGGTTAAACGCATGCACTAGTTCCCAGGAATAAAATTTTAAAAATGAACACGCAAACAGTCACAAATTAGTTTAAGGAATGCTCCAATCAGTGCATTGATAAAATACAAATTTTCGGCGCCCTTTACCATTTTTCGTTTTAAAAGTATGTAAGTAAACTAGGGTAATTTAATTCCTCAAACTATTAAAGCCACAATAGAAATGTATCTAAGATTAAATATTATTTGATTGGTATTGACAATAAACACGCAGCAAGTGTATAGCACTTTATATATATATATATATACACACACACACACATTCAAAGAGCCTATTTATACTTGGATTAACTTAAAGTAGTCTTTCATACCGAGTGGATTTATACTAATGTATGTGTGTGTGTTAGTAGGCTCTTAGAATGAGATTTTAATTGGCGTTTAAAAAATATACAAATATTTGCAATATTTACAAAATGAATTAAAGAAACCTATAAAACGGAAATATAGGTAGGCGGACGATAGACAATTATGTTAAGTGAAATTATTAATTAATTTAACTAAGAGTGCCACTTTGAAAGAGTAATGTAAAGTACGATAAAGATATATACATAAAAGAGATGAACTTCTTGAATTCTAATCGACAACGTCGGAGGAAATAAAGAAGTTGGGCTTAGCTTCGAAGCGACGTTGCCACATTCACCGCGGGGAAATTTGGCAAGCTAGACCATTGGAATACTAAGTGATGGGACAAGAATGGTAAAAATGGGCAAGAAAAAAAGACCTCGTCCTACTGTGGATGAGAGGTATGCAAGGAAGAGATAAGAAAATGCAGAGTAGGATGAAAACTTTCATGAGAAGTATGTAGTGCAAAGTCAAACTGGGTTAAATTTATTTCTGAAGGAAATAAGAGAACTTTAGGTGAGTACCTAAAGTGTATATTAGGAATGGTGGCATGATAAAGAAGAAAGGATAGAAATACTTTGAATAAGAGGACGATGACATTGAAGGCGAATGGAAAAAGACTGAATCGTAAATGAGTTTGCCTCTCATACTTCC
>CABEEJ010002759.1:67766-101234 GCA_901482245.1 Timema douglasi
TTAGTAAAATTGAATATATATATATATATATATATATATATATATATATATATATATATAGTGGACGCATTTAGTTTAGTGTTTAATCTCGGCTAGTTTTCGAATATCTGTCATAGCCATCGTGGAATATGGCTTGGACTTTCAATTATTATTATTTTAAATTTTCATCTTCAAGGTAATAATTAGAGAAGGGTCGACATAATTCCGTGAAGTAAATAGAACTAAATTGATCCACTGGTGCAAATAGTATATATTCTTTAGCCAAAAATTTAGTACAGTAAGAAACTGACTTTAACCCACGTTCATCTAGATTTAAGTAGCTTCTATAAGTAAGGTGAAATTTTTTATAGCAAAATAAAAAGTCGGCTAAAAAATATTAGAACAATTTGGTTAAAAGTGTTTGTATATAAAGTGCATATTGTGATTAAAAAGATGTATTTTTAAGAGAGTACCATACTGAAAGCCTATTTTTGAAAATCTTCTAATTTTTAATAGACTTTGTGAGAAATATAGTCTGTGCCTTACAATTTATTTTAGTGGTATATGTTGAAAAAAAAAAGTATAACTATATTGGCCAGAGGTTTAATAATAGAGGGAGAGTGCAAAAGATTTTGAAAAATAAAACTATTTATTAGAGCTTGTTCGGCATTGATAATTAAATTTAAGAGTTGCATCAAGTAAAATGAAAACAAAATTATATTTCACAATGGATTAGACCAATAGTTCTTAAAAAACATTAAGTCCTAAAGTTTGTTACGCTTGCGCTGTTAAATTCATAATAGGAGTATTTTCTCTTACAACCAAAATAAATACTTGGTTAAAGCCAGCATCTATGGGTGTACTGCCACCTTTCCTTTAGGACAATAGGACATGACCTGGTCACTATTAACTATAAGGTACTATTCACCTTTGATACAAGAGCTGGCCATTAGGTTAAACTGCGTTCCGTAGAAGTAACGCTAACATAAGCGATCCCTTTCAACAGCCTCTTGAGGAACAGACAAAGGTGAGGGATTCGACTTCTCCTTGGGGTGAGAAATTCACCATGAAAGCGGACGAACCAAACAAAACTGTAAGCTGCATAGAATGTGGAATCAGTCTCAACAAAGATACAGAGAACATCAAAAGAAGTGGCAATTATTAAGAGTGGTATGAAGCCTTTTCATGTGGATCTATGTGAAGTTGATAATAGAGCATGATGAACTACAGGTCTATAATATAGCTCCAAACCTATCTCAGGAACAATAACCATTAAAAAGAAGTATCGGCACATTTTCGCATGACATTAGTATTAAAATGGTCAATCTCTAGAGAATATGATGAATTCAACAATATTTTGCAAATAGTTAAATATTGTTGCTCTTATCATTGAAGTTTTGCGAGCACAGAAAAAAAGAAAAACAACCTCAACCTGAATATCTTTTTCGATATCAACAAACCAACTTTTTTTCTATTATTGGAAGAATCCCCCTTAACGACACTCAAGTGTATACGAGTGTTTCTTTCACAACAGAACATATCATTTATCAAAATGTTTTCAACATGAGCTTCTACGTTATGTTTATGTGTGTGGGTGTATTGTTGTAAAAGCCATCGTAGGGGGAGGTTTTCCTATACCCTCCCCTCGAGTCTAGTGTCCTATAGCAGTGTCCATCGTGGGAAAGGCTCCATCTGGCAGACTTCCTCTTTTCCTCCAGGGTCGCGATCGATGGGTTATACAACGATACCTCGAACCCGCCCCTCAACCGTCCCATTCCTTCTTTTGCACGTCGCCCAAGAGACGCGTCTTCTGATTCTTTCAGTCTTGCTATTTATTCTCTGTTGTCATAATAGACGCGGATAGGACTAGCTTCAGGGTGGTGAAGAAGTATCCCGCAAAAACACGAAAATTTATAAAGTAACCCATATTTTAATCTTGAATTAATACAAATAAGCTTTATCAAACCCAATCACGATTTAAGAAATGAAATTATTCCAATATATGATCCGACCGGTTGTCGCTTAGTCCAAAAGGTTGGGCTGTACTGCCATAGACGTGGGGATAGAAATTCGTACATCAATATGGTATATTGAGGATGGTTTTCCTTAAATCAGTCTTCATGAAAATGCTGGCACATTTATTATGAATTTGGTCATTGTAAAACAGATATTGGTTCAAACCAGACGGGTACTAAGTCTGAATGAAAAATAAGATAACGAATGAGAAAGGAAATATAGATCAATTGTGACAACTGTAGCCCGAGAAATAATGATGCTTTTCAGAAATGATCATAAAAAAAATTGTTGTCGATAAGAACAAAAATACAAATAATTTATATATTCCTCCATCCCCATGTATTTGTGGCAACTCACTATTCCCAACTTCGTAATTTTTTTTAACCGTTAACATGATATTTCTGGGGGAAAGGGGGCGTTCCACTATCAACCGACAACTTCCCTGAACTGTGTTAACACCTTCTTCCAAAATGGCAACCATCACTTACTTTATTTACATTTTGTGCTTGAATATTATCAACGTATCTAAGTTGTAATTACCTCGGTCCGTTGTTTTTCGTATAACACGCAACACATACGCGCGCGCGCATACAAGCTCACGACACGCAAATAACAGTTCAGATATGTTAACTTGAACCTATTTTAGTGGAATGTGTAAATCATATGTTGAGGGTTTAGGGTTGCCAACACTGGTAAAATATCACTGTTTTATTATAAACGTAAAATAATCAAACCTTAAGAATTCTTACATTATTTAACTTTCATCAAATCCGAATGAATATTATAAATATATATTAAAAGTACTTATTCTTTGTTTTGGAATGTTATATAATATAGTGCATGCATTAGAAAGTTTTAAAACAAGCATAGTATTTACTTGGTAATTTAAAAAATTAAAACTATCTTATATTTTTTAGAAACATTTAATCAGCCACTGCGTGTGTACACCATTTTAAACAAATTAATGACGCAAGCAACCACATGGCTTGGTTCGCCATCTTGAAGCCTTATTTGTCGAACCGCTATGAATAACTATTATTTTAACTGCAATAAAAGGATTAATAAGCTCTGTGGACGAACTCAAATAAATATATATTTAATAGAATTTATTACTTTGCACGTTTATTAGATTTTTAACTTTAGTCTCTTTGGATAACTTTAACCTCGCGAGATTTTGTAAAGGGATTTTCAATGAGTGCATATTTTTGTGTGTTTTGCTAATGATGAGTTCCCAACCCGAAGAGAAGTACAGATCACCAAAGACAACTGGATATTATTAACTAACATCGATGGGGCCTAAAAGTCCGTTAATAGCAGATCTTCTAGGACTATCAAAACCTACTGTATTGAAGTGAGTAGAAAACTAATATTAATAATACATATTTTTACTAGCATTCCAATTGGTTTATTTAAACATATAGAGGGTTCCACATTCCATGGATTTACTATTAGTACCCATTTTCTTAAACAAATATAGTGTTCTGTAAATTTTAATCCTGACTCAAACAAATGCTTAGACTGAATCATTGGCAAACTTGATAACAGGCACTGATCTTTTTGCATTAATTTCATATCATAACTTAAATAAACTGGGACTGTATCCAAATATTATACTTTATGCGGCGTCGACAATCACGTGTCCATCCAGCCAAATAGTCACAAAGTGTGCGGATGCACCCCTAACACACCCTTGAGTCCAAGGGCGATAGCAAGTCACACGTCCTTTATGTGGTTTCTGACTGGCTAGAGTTCATAGGGCAATGGGATTTGTGAGAACTGGCTCATAGATGCCGTTTAAAATGGTTTCCAAGCTCATTGGTAGGAAGCAGCACTGCCTGAAAATAGTCTTACATTCTTAGATCTCATGTGTATTTACATCAAGTGTACTGTACTATTCAGATACATGTTTTAGAAGTTAATTTGCATGGCTGTAGGCCTATTATAAAACCCAAACAATAAAAGTGTAGCATAGCTCGTTTGGAATTGTTTGATTAGGTTCGCATATATTTTTGAAAACTGGTTTTTAAATTGTGAAACCCCAATAACAAGTTTGTAGCTTAGAAATTAATTAACTTCCACATCTAACGTCACACATTCCACTGTATATATTGAAAGAAGAATCCAGAGGAAGTGGCGACTCCTAAAAAGAAGAAATCTTCGACTTTTTATTCGTAGAGCAATATATGGAACTAGCAGCCCATCCCGGCTTCGCACGGGCATAATAATATAATAAAAGAAAACACAATGTTTTACAGCGAGTTTCTAAAAAAATAACATTCATTGAAAACAAAAAACTAAGATAGTAATTTTTTTTTATGAATATATTTTCTTAAACTTTTTGTATTTACATTGTTTTTTTTTCACTTTTATTTCTTTTTGTCATTTTTCAATATTTTTTTTTTATTTATACTATTTGTTAAAAGGTCATAACCGCAAAACAAAAGCCATTTATTGAGTAAGAGCCTCCCCATAAACAATATTTGATGTGGTTTTATTTTGTGGCAGCAAAATAAATTGATTTTCAGGGGCTCCAACCCGCGACAGGCCATGAGTAAAACATTTCTTTCGCAGATCGATCCCAACTAATTCGAAATATGTTTTTACCGGAAATTGAAGCCGTTTAAATGGGATTGGCAAATCACTTGGGATCATCGGTATATGAGCTAGTTGACCAGCTGCTGGACCGGTCATAATAGTCGCTACAATTAAATTTTCCTTTAACTCCTTAATAAGCAACCTCGTCCCATTGCACATGCTTGGAGGGCTTAAATTTCTCAAAAGCATGATTGGAATTCCAATTTTTAACGTCAGTTCGTGTGGTGGTAATCCAGAAGGGTTCAAGGAATTCAAAAATTCCTGTGGATAATGAACTGTATCTTCAATATTAGTTACAGTGTCTATCGACTTGTATTTTTTTATCTGACCGCTGACTTTTTGAACGATAAGATTGTTTATTTCGTTGACAGTATCATTCTTTACTGATACTATTGCCCTAGAGCACAACCAATGAAAGTCCTTTTCGTGCAAATTCTCGATATCAGGGTATACTGCATCTATTAAATTTTCCAAATCATGGAGTATTTGGCCTAGATACTCATCCAGAATAATGTCACTATATCCGCTTAAATTTGGAGCAGGGAAAATTCCTTCACCAAGTTTTAGCAGTTGTTGTGGGAAATCACTGTCACTTCCATGAAGATGAGCTCTCATATTCGTCCTTAATTTTAATGTTTCAATCGAAGTCCATAAGGGAGACGATTTCAAGCATGCTTTGATGATATCTGCTCGCGTACCTCTGTTAATAACGGGGAGAGTCTGTCTGAAATCTCCAGCAAATACAAAAGTAATCCCGCCCATGACAGCAGAGGAGTTCCTGAGGTCTTTTAACGTTCTGTTCACGGCCTCTATATGTGTTCTATGGCTCATCGTGCATTCGTCCCACATAACTAATGAGGTGTCTTGTAGTAATTTACCCAGAGGCCCGTTTATGCGGATAGAACATGTAGCTCAAGATTTACAGATAGCGGAAGTTTAAAAGTAGAACGAGTCACCTCTCAAGAGAGTTGCAGCAATTCCGGAGGAAGCAACTGGTATTGCTATCTTCCCTGAGCTTAGCCATTCCTGTTCCGCATCCAAGAAAAAAATTTTCGTTTGTCATTATACACGCTGTCGACTAGTCTCAAAAGCATGTTTTTGATCAGGGACTAATTTTGGTAGGTTCTCATTGACGAAAGCGGTCAAATCATTTGTATCTGCACGAACTGAAGATGGTAATCCAAAATCACTTAGACTTGTCATTTAATTGCAACAATCTATTTGTATCAAACCTTCGTTATAAATATTCTCATTGTATGGTAACGCGAAGTCTTTAATTTCCTGCCTGATTCGGTGAAATTGTCCCACAATTTGAATGGCTGACTAAATAAAAGTATAACCACAAACAACTCTCTTAGTTGTATTGAACATTGCAAAAGCGATGCTTCTCTTAGAGTATTTTCCCAATGGTCATCGTTTTCTAGCAAACCTGTATTTTAATAAAAGGACGCTTATTGTGACGTAACTATAAAAGATAGAGACATGCTGCCACGACATTTTTTTATAGATAGTGATTTGTCCTGAAAAATTGTAATACATCATTAATAGTTTTCGCAGCGCACGCGATTGATGGAAGTTCTTTTTTTGCTTACACCTTGAGTTAGATTATTCAAATTTAGTAAGCATTCCTAATCCTTTTGAAACATAGCCTATGTCACTCGGGAATAGTGTAGCTTGCCAACGGTGAAAGAATTTTTAAATAGGTCCAGTAGCCTATTCATTTCAAAGAAACAAACCTTTCCGCTTTATAATATTAGTATGATGTACGATAAAGTGTGCACCAAACTAATCATTCTAAGCCTATACATAAACACTACTATCATAGTACAGCCAATTAATTTTTAAAGCATGTAAGAAGACTCGACAACATGAACCCTTAATGCCCTCAACTCTTCAAACAGGGCAAATCAACACCCAAGCATATTCTTGTGATAAATACAACCCTTAATATGGTTGTAATAAAGTCTAGTGAAATATGTCAAATTTTGTTCTGATGGTACATAAAAAAAAAGGTAGAAGAGGGTCGGATTTTTACCCAAGTTCAAACTCATAAAAGTATGCCGATGAACACATTCAGAATCCTTGTCTTAGTACACCATAGCTATCAATAACGTAAACATCATCCAAAAAAACGGAGAGAGAGAGAGAGAGAGAGAGAGGATAATATTACTCCCGCATTTACTATATTAAAATATCTACTTAGCACATTTATTAAGATTATAATTGGGTTACAATATTTTAAACTAAAGTGACAGTCCATATTTAAATAGATTCCTAAATTTTGACTGTCACTTAGCACCAAAAATTTATTGAGAATATAATAATCCAAATATCATCTTAATAAATGTGGTGAATAGTTATTCAACGCGCTTATGGGTTGTATAAACAAATATGTAATTTTAGTTAATTAAATTCTGGAGCAATATTTTCAATCCATTATCCCCTTAATTTCGACTAATAATAAACTTTACAATATTATATCGTTTGTCATAACAAGAGAATTTAATGTAAAGAATAGTTATAAATTTGGGATTAAAAATATGTTGTGAATGGAATTGAATCTAAGAACAATTGATGTAAAAGCATCCTATATTCAAAACCACTGCTTTTACATGTTAGTATTAAAATTCTACGTATTAATTGGTCACATTGTCACTTTTTTTTGATAAAATTTTCAATTGATTTTAGATCCAGTACCATTTACAACCTATTCATTACATTGAATTCTTTTATTATAATGTTTCCTTACTACAATTATGTTTTTCAAAAATAATAATTTTCATTTAATCTATATTTGTACATACAAATTTATATTAACACTTGACCACTATTTTTAATTCTATCAGCCTTAACAGCAAAAATAAATGTCGCTCCCCTGCATTTTTGATTCCATGAAGGTAATAGATGGATTATATTAACTGGAATAAATTGCATCTTTATTAGTTATTTCTCAAAATTTAAAAGAATTCAATTTCTTAGTAGCTACTTGTTCTGTATTAATTGGGCCATAAAGTGGTTTACCAAACCCTGCCTTCACCTCTGACAAGACATCTTGTGAATGTGGAGGAACGTCAGGCCTCCAAAGTCGTTCGGATCCCACGTTAAACGGTAGGTCTTGTTTTTCATCTTACAATCACCCTACCATTACACATAAGCGTATAACCCGAACGGGTAGTAAAACGCGGTGCTAATAATAATACATTATGTGGTTCATTCCCGCATCCCGATTTATTCTAATGGGCCAATTGCTTGTAGATGACGTCAACGTCAGCCAAAGCTGTAGATAGATATCCCCCCTCCACATCTGTGCCGTGGGACCAAAACAGCCCTCCAGCCACATTATTAGTCCATTCTCGCACAGGGAAAAAACCCCTGTGCGAAAATAGAAAAATCCTGCCTGTACCAAGAATTGAACCCAGGTCCCTTGGCATCGTAGGCAGAAACTCTACCTACTCAGCCAAACAGACGGACAACAGTATTCAGTCTATTTATCAATGATAAAACATTTCTTGCCATTAACAATCGGGGCTGTACACTATGCAATTATTTCTAATGGCTATCGACGTTTTTTATTAATTTTTAGCTGTACCTAAAATAAAGATACCGTTAATGTCTGAAATGAACATGAATCGATTTATATATTTTCGAAAGTTCGTCGTCGTCATCATAAGTCATAATTTACTGACATGTTGGAGGCTTATATCGATTATTTTAATCGGAAAGGGCTTTACACCATCTAGGCAGCCGGGGAACAAAAAGGATATATCGGTAAATGTTTCGAAAGAAAACAAAAACCGCTGACATGATCTTAGGTGATTAAATGTTCTTTATAAAATTACCGGTCAAGTGGTTAGAGTTTCTGGCTGTACACACAAAGTTCACGAGTTCGATCCCAAGTAGGTTCAGATTCTTTCTTTAATACAATTGCTGTGGGACGTGTTTAGAGTCAGACTTCATGAGGGAAAGTGAGGAATTACTTAAACACTGATTCCAAGAAAACTCTGTCCAACATTTGAGGATCACGTTGACCGACCCAAATTAAACCTTTAATACACATGGTTTTCTCTTTCAAAACGTTCAATCACATTCAACAAAATATCGATTTAGAACTTTTTTAGCACATATCTTTTTTATTTCAAGGATAGAAAATGCGTAAAAATGAGCCCATAATACATATGAAAGTAAAGTTTAAAATATCGTATATATTATGAAAATTATATATTTGAAATCGAAATTATTTTCTCATGGTCTAATATCGAAGAAAACGTGGACTGCCCCCCCCATATTGTTGAGTTATTTTCATAACTTTTGTCTTACACCGCTGGAATGTGTCTCTCTTTTCGCGTACTTCCAAACTTCCTGGGACGTACTCCACATTGGGAACCAATTATCTAGGTGATATAAGACGATTTAATCATACAGATGCAAACTAGGTAACCTCCACGTAATACAACTTTGGTACTTGTGACCAATGTTTACAAAATTGTTTCTTTTATTACACCCATTATTGTTTCCAGCCTGTGTCCTGGGACAGTTTTTTATTCAAGCCATATACTTCCCACACCCGCCTCGGTGACGTAGTTGGCTAACGCGCTAGTCGTGTTGTGCTGCTCGACTGCTGAGGATGGGGAGATCGAGTTTCGAATCTCGGTCGGGTGAACAGGGGGTGGTTTTCCCTAAATGGTTTTCCACTCTCCCTCCAAGCAAATGCGGGTTCACTTCATCTGATTCAACCTTCCCAATTCCTAATCCATTAGAGTAATTAGTACTTAAAGCGTATAACCCGAACGGGTATTAAGACGCGCAGCTAAATATTATTATTATATATTTCCCACCACCGCCTTGATTGGCCTGTCGCAGCTTCATATGCCTTATAATCTAATTTAAGACTAGGACAAGCACAGCATCCAGCCCCCCAGCCGTTATATCACCAATGTGATGCCGGGATCTCGCTCATCTTTACGTTCATTTAAGGTTAACTTTATGTAACTTAACGTAAAGGTTCTTCTCGTGTTATTAGATGGAAGTCATCACGATGAAGTTAACTTAACCTAATATATGTCCTGGGAGGTCTTTCAAGTTAGGTGAACGTTACCTGGAGGGTATCTCGTGATACAGCCAGCCAATAAATATGCGAGTACAGCTACAGGGATACTTTGTTATCCATTTGTTGGTTTACTACAAAGCTTAAGTTCCAGTGATCAGACATTGAAACAAAATAACTAAATTATAATAGGAAATCGAAGTTTATCAAAAAAGTTTAGTAATATATAGATATTATCACTTGAAAACTGTAAGCATTCACATATTATCACTTTACCAATTGTAAAAATCACAGATAAAAACAAATAGGTACTCTCGAATATGTTTGGCTCGAGTAGATACGTTAAGTTACGCGAACCGTTATCACATATCTGTTTTCTCGAGTTAAGTGAACCTTACATTAAATTGATCGTGAACCTGGCATGAAAGGGTAAATCCACCTTTGACCAATGATGAATATTGTAGCTACGTAATTATAGAATAAAAAATCCTTTTACATTAATAAGGGCATATCACCCCCTTCTCTCACAGTCAAAACGCCTATTATATAAAGCACTATTCTACGTATGTTAGTGTGATTTTAACATCTTGTATGTGAAAGGCTCGCCTTCGTAAGTTAAAGCACTTAATTTCTAGTGTAGGTTTTTTTTTGTTCCATAAAAACACAAACAAAAGACGTCTTAACATCACCAAAAGGTTTGCATCCATACGAACAATTAAAAGCATACAGGCTACACATACACACACCGCAAATATTTTTGTTAATACGCGTTAAGAAAGTTCCAATCTACATCTATGACTAGTATATTGTCATTAATATACACAATGTGGCATATATACTAAAAAATAATCTATTTTTAGCTATTACCTATAATTAATTAATTAATTATTTAGCACCTTGTTTTACTATCCGTTCGGGTTATACGCTTTAAGTACTAATTACGCTAATGGATTAGGAATTGGGAAGGTTTAATTAGAGGAAGTGAACCCGCACTTGCGTGGGTGAGAGTGGAAAACGATTTAGGAAAAACCACCCCCAGTTCACCCGACCGAGATTCGAACCTTGGTCTCACCGTCCTCGGCAGTCGGGCTCTACACGACTAGCGCGTTAGCCAACTACGCCACCGAGGTGGGTTTTTACCTATAACATTATCAGCTTTATCATCAGACTATATATAATTTCAAAAAAATATTGCAAAAAAAAAAATCAAACTCAATTGAAATTGTGACTTTTTGGTCAGTCATTCAATAACTACAGAATTTTTCAATTTCAGCCAATTTAACACAGGGCCATTTTTCATAAGGTTTGTGTGGTGTTCTTTAAAAATTTCATATTTTAAACCTGTACAGACCAGTTGTCTAATTGCACACAGAACAAATACAGCTCACGGACTTGAAGCGCATTGACTCACCAACCGATGGGAGAATACAATATATCACTCCTTTTTTTACCGTTTGGGAGATTATACCAAAATTCCTTTTGGATATTAGGGTGGCTGTAAGAGACAATAGTCTCGTATTCGGATCCAAGCTTGTCTCTTAAGTTAAATCTAAAACACACTAAAAACAATATTGTTTGTACTCACATAGCACGTGCAGGTTTATTTGTTGGGAGACTGGCTCTCCGACACCGTTCGCGGCCGTGCACAGGTAGATCCCCGCTTGGTGCCTGTTGGCCTGTTCTATCGTGATGCTTATACCTTCGACCGTCTGCTCCCCTGATGGGAGTAGGTTGTTCTGAAATATGAAGGTGAAAAACATATTCAAGAGCGAGCACTAATATATCCGTGATTGGTACCTCTTGGCGTCACAGTTAGTTCTGAAATATGGATGTGACAAAAATATAATAAAGGCCAAGCATTTATACACACACACACACACACACACCTTACCTCGTCTCTTCAGCAAATATCTAGCTAGGGGCCTATAAACGAAATGGCTTATCTACGGTTTTGTACATACATCTTTCTTATTTTGAATATTTAGTGCTGAATTTATAGATGTATTCTTTTGTAAGTACATGAAATATACATCTATTGGTCGAAAACAAGTGGACGTCTTAAGAGATAAAGTGGTTACCTCAGGACCCTACTTGCATGGGTTCAAACCCAGTGAGGCTTGATGGATTTTTATAGAGAAATAAAAATACGTTGTGCGACTTCCTTTGGAGGAGAAATTAAACAATTAAAAAAATCCTGGAAGTTATTATGTAAGAGTAGTCAGAATACCTTTACGGAAAAATCGGTTAGACATTTCCGCGCTCACTCATAGAAATTCAGTGTGGTAGGCGACGGGAGCACCAGATTTTCTAAGCTCCTCTAGTACATGGAATTTCTACCAGATGGTGTAGGAAGCACTAAACAGCAGAAGGGTTGTATGTATTCGGATGGATATAAACAACACCAAAGCAACTTTTGAGTCTATTATTTATGAATAAGTTCTAAAACAACACTTATAGTATCAAACACCAAACTATACCTTAAACTAATATAGCATCTGTAAAAAAAAATTATCGCCGATTTATTAAGGAATACCCTTCCTTGTACCTACCCTGGGGACTACGATTTGAATTCAGCCGGGTTCTCTTGGAATATATATATATTACAAAACGTATAATCGCAAATTATGATTCATCTGCTAAAATTTAAAAGATAACAGTCTGTTCTCCTATATGTACAAATAATTGATTTAAATCTATTAAAGGACATTTTATGCTTGAGCCTGGTCTATTAGAGACCCGTTTCCCAGTACCTGAATGCCTGGATAGAGGGACTACAGACGTGTTTTAAATGAGAGTAAAATTTATTATACACTTAGACCAAGAAAAGCGCCTTCAACCTACATTGTGTAGGTGCTGGAAACTTGCCTTAGCCAAGTCCGAACTTATAGCATCGCACCACTTGGTGTTAATGGCCAGTAAATTCTCACCGGCTTGTTCAGCGAATATTTCATTTGTCAGGCTAAGGAGGGTATCTCATGCCTTTCTAAAAACATTCTCCAAAACGTTGAATATTTACTGTGATCTTACACACTATCCCAAAAACATGATTTAAAATAATCAGAGTTATTTTAGGGGCTATCCGTAGACTAACAGCTCCCGCTAATTTTCTATTTTTCCACCCCCTCGCTATACATTGCCACAATTTTGCGAAACACCCCAACTAGTATTACGTCAAATCATCACGCACCCTCATCCATTCAAACAGTAATTTCTAATTGTATGGCTTATATTAACCTTTCATTGAAACGTGTTCGTACGTGTATGCCAAGCTCTACGATCAAAGTTGATGAGTTGATGGTTTATTAACAGAGAGCACTGCCCGATACGCTTAATTGCTATGCGGCGTCTCGCATTATCTGTTTTAAACCTCCACAAGCCAAGGGCTTCAGTTGAGTTCCGGATGCTAGAGTTGTTTTACTTAATTTGATGTTTAGGTTTAAATAGGCCTTAAAATGTATTATCTCTGTGGTAGACTCTTAACTTTGGTTGTCTTGGAAGTAAAGTGCTCTCCTTAGGATCCCGTGTTCATTGGTTCAAACCTAGTCAAGTATACTTTTGGTCCCATTTTTATTGTGGTATGTAAAGTAGAATAACCCTGGAAGGTATGAGAAAATACTTTCTGGGCAAAATTGCTAAGTCTTTTTTTTTTGCTCGCTCCGAGAAATTCAGTGTGGAAGGCAACGGGGAACTACCAAAATCAATTTCAGAATCTTCCTATTGTATGTATTTTCTATCAGATGGTGCAGGTGGTACCAATCAGCCACCGAAGGGCTGAGTTCGTGCCCAGCCCCGGATGGACTAAAATCACATCGAACCAACCTTAAGGTGGTTTAAGTAAAAATAAGTTCGGATAGAATTGAATACTATATTTTATAGCTATATTTTCATTAAATATTTTAGGTATCATTTTAACAGAGTAAACATTTTATTATGAGTCTACTCTAGAAATGAGTAACTAGAAAACACAATAAAAATATATTACTATAAATGTTTGGTTAGCGTACCCACTAGATTATAATGTCCACACCTTAACTTAAATTAACTATAATATTCCTAATTCAGTAGCCGCATATGCTAAGGTCGTCACTATTACAATATTCTGGACTACAAATGACAGTGAAACTGAGGTTAAGATCTAAGTCCGGTGTAGCTAGGGATGTTATCCAAATTTGTTTTCCACTCTCCCTCCACGCAAATGTGGATTAAATTTTACTCATCCCTAACTCATTTTAGTATAACTTGAACCAGTGGTTATAAAAAAAGAGAGATAGAGAGAGAAGATATAACTCTTAGAATTTTTATGCACCATTTTTAGATCAACTTGAGGCTCTTACAAAGTAGCTTGGATATTTATTTAGACTTGATGATAATAAGTGGATTATGAGAGCTAGAGATTCTGTAAATAATTACTGTGGAATTAAGCGACTATATTTATAGTGTTTATGTGTTTTCGAGTGTGCGACATTACATCATATCTACTCACGGTGAAAATATCAGCCTTTCACTCCCAACATCACTGCCGTCAGAAGACGCCTTCATTCTGGGCCCGGAGAGAGTGAAAGAGAGGAAGGTATAAAAAGAGCGCAATGGAAAGAGAGAAAGTCAGTTGACGTCGCTGACAGTGTTCATTTTCCAAGCCACATCTTTCACCGTCCGTAACTCCTTTCATACCGTTAGCGTTAATACAATAACTCTTCCGTAGCAGAAACTCTAAACTACACTTCCACGAAAATGAACTACTTTTACATACTATGAGAGCGCTTGCAGTGGAGATAAATTTACTTCATATTGTTTTAGAAGGGAGGAAAGGAGGATGTCTATTTTATTTCACTTGAATGTAGGGTTCATTTTTCTCGGAAGCTCATTAAATTCAACTGCCGCTATTTCACATTTGGATAGTTATTAATATTATTACGCTTGTAAGATTTTTTGTTTTAATCAGTAAAACATTTGTTAAGTCTCAAATGAGATCTAATATCGTGGATTCGTAATAGTCTACCGCATCGGTGGTCAAGAGGGTTAGTCCATCAAACGTGCTGAGTTAGTTTTTCCCTTAAATGGTTTTCCACTCTCCTTCCACGCTAATTTTGGTGCACTACCCCTCAATTAATTAGTACATAAGCGTGCCAACCAAACGGATAGACTAAATTTTATACTAATCGCTAAGTAAGGTTTTAATAAACACTTCTTGAAATAAGCAATTCAAGAATGTTTCACCATATAAAATATAAATTTTTTTAAGTTTTCATCACTCAATAATTTATGTAAAAAGGTTGTTCCTGGAAGGATAAATTTCAAGAAAATAATTTCTAAAAATAGCAGACATCGAGCGAGTCCTACTTAAATAATTTTAAAAGGTAATAAAAACATTGACGTATTTCAATCCAAAGATATATTTTATTGACTGTCTTAAAAAGAGAGAAAATATTTAATGCGTTTCTATCTCTGCCATTTTTTCTTTACAAAAATGTAACTACTCAGTTATGCACAAAGAAAGAAATATAAAATACAGCCCTCTCATCATAAGGGGCTTTTTTATTTTCCAATATCTTAGAAGGCAGAAGAAAAAAAAAATTGCCTTGAGGGCATTACCATGGCATATCCTTATTCTCTGTGCAAAAGTGTATGATAAAATGGAAAGTTATTTAGAGTTCACGTTTAATGAAAAGATGTTTAAAAAAAGCTTTAATAAATAGTTTATTTAATTTAAAAATCTCTTTAAGAATTAATATATATATATATTGAAAAAAACTTATTCTGTGTTTATATTAATGGAACACACCTCAATAAATTTGATAAATCTATTTTGTTCAACCTGTTCTGTTGGACACACCGTTAATATGTAGAGAACCGAAGAGAGGTAATTTGTTTCGATTACAAACTATGTTTAATAAGATTGATATTTGTAAAGTGTTTACTCTCAATCAAATGGGGCGAATTTTTTGTATTTCCTTTTAAATGACAATCGTCACGTTTTTGATAGCCAATATAGGCACTACGGTGTATTATTAGAATAATAAAAAATATGTTTTTAAAAATTATTTATAAGGATGATAAAAACGTAAAAAAATTGTAATAAAAATATTGTTCTCAAATACTAATAGTAGTATATTATTTATTTATATACCTATAATAGTTTATCTTATTGTAACACCAATATATTTTTTCACTAAGTCTAACTACCCATTTGGGTTGTACGCGTATGAATTAAATACTCTAATGTGTCAAGGATGGGTAACTTTGTATTTAGAGAAGTCTACCCGCATTAGATTGGATAAAAAGTGGAGTTTTGTTTAGAGAAAAGCACCGTTAGAATTTCCACTATAATTTTACTGTCACATTCCCCGTATTCTCCAGATTTTACAGATGGCATTTTCATTTTTATACAAAATTATATTGAAGAAAAGTGTAATTTCATTTTCTTTTTCGTCAATCTGACTAAGTGTGAAGCCATTTAACTTATGTTTAAAACAAAGTGATTTAAGATTGACTGCTTCTGTCATCGTTCTATAGCCCGTGCTTAAGGGAGAATATTCAGTGTGAATATTTTTAAGTTAACTTTTTCGTCCAGCCAAGGATGAAATAGTTTTAACTTTCAGTTTAATGTCCAAAATAAACAGATATTTCAGTCTTTAGAATTGATTTTGCAAAATTCTCTGTGTTTTCCCTGGGTTTTTTTTCGACACACTAAAAATTCCCGGTGTTTTTAAAGTTTTCCAGGTGTGTGCGTCGTAGCCCTGACCCCTAATATAACCGACAAGGATTCAAACTCCAGTCCATTGCAATTGTGACGTCTTATACCGTTTGACCACCAAATAAACAAGATATATATATTCACTGTTTAGTTTAGGGGATCATGGTTAGGAAGATACTATGGAAGGGGCGAACCTTGAGAGGTTTATTACTTTATCATATCAAGAGAATATATTGTGATAGTGAAAAATCAATCACGAGTTTATGACGCATCTTTACGTTTTATATCAACACGAACGCTAAATGTGGATATTACAATCTGTATGTCTGTCTGCCCCTGGTCACGTTTCCAAAACGGTTTGAGGTATTTTGTTCTGACTTTATATTTAGATACTATAGAACAATAAAACTACTTTTTTTTTACCATTTCCCTACAATTATTAAAGAAGGTTTACTTGTGAGTAGTTTTTTTTTTTTTTTTAATGTTTCTAAAATGGCTCTAAATATTAAAATACATATCTAGGATCTATTTGACATGACTAATAGAAATGTATTGGTTTTAGGCCACAAATTTGTCTAAGAGTAGTTCACTGATGACTGATTAAAATAAAACTTTTGATATTTTACAAATGGCTCTAACGAAATGATTACAAATGAGTAGCTTGTGAGGGTTTGACATGACAAATAGCTATATTATTTTGGTTTCGAGTAGAAATTCGATAAAGGGTCTTTTGGTCATAAATTATTTTGTAAATGGTTATAGCAATTTTACTTGAAATATACATCTGGGAAGTGTTAGACATGAACAACACCAATAACGCTATTTTTTTTTATAGGGAGGGGAGGATTCACTTTTGGGTAGCTTAAATATATTTTAATTTAAAAAAATTGATTTCACGATATTGTTTAAAGTTTGTATCGGAAGACTATTTTACACTATCAATAATAATAATACATATTTATTTATATAAAATATTCCATTTAAGTGTTGTATACTTACGACCAATTATAGAGAATTTGAATTTTTTCAAAGTGACCTTAAAAATTGAATTCGACAAGATTTTGGGAATAGTGTTTTATTGTTAACAATAATATATTAATATTTTTTACAAATAACAAATAAATTTAGGGAAGTTAACAAGTTATCTATTTTTGAAAATCTTAATTTTGTACTAAGTATTTGAACAATGTGGTTTTAAAAATGTATATATGACAAGCGATTATTTTGAATAAATTGTAATGTGTATTTTTAATAAGGAAAGCTTACTTAGTAGTACTTTACTAAAAAAATATTCTTAAATGCCACAATACGCAATATGAGAATGTTTGTGCGATTGTGTGATGCCATTTATTTTAACAAGGCTGAGGCGAAAATATTTAAGAAACGAGAGGAAAACTATTTACGGTGCCACCGATCAAGTTTAAAGCATTGACCTCATCATAAATTTATTATCATGTATTTTTTCAGACTGACACTTAAGACATTGTGACCACCTGTGCAACGTGGTAAGTTATTATTATATATATTTTCACAATTAAAGTTAAAAACTACAATGCATTATTATTTCATGCTTAGCTAATCCCAAAATTAATACTGCCCATGTGAATGTAGGGAATGCCAGGCCTCCTCCGTCGTTCGGATTCCACGTTTAACTTTAAGTCCTCAATTTCATTTCACAATCACCCTACTGCTACACATTAGCGTAAGAGCGTATAACCCGAACGGGTAGTAAGACGCAGTGCTAATAATAATAATAATACTGCCAGTGGTTTGAAATATATTTTTAATGGTTTTATCTGTATTATTAACACTGAGTGTATCAGAGTTTTATAAATAATTGAGATCAAATAAAAGGTATACATATGATTATTACCATAGCTTTTAGATTCATAAACGACAGAATGATAAAGTAACTTTTTTTTTCTCTCTAATTTTATTTTATACTGTGAATATAAAAGTTTTAATAGGTTTCACTAACAAACATTTAAGTTGTCTATGATTTATATATATCATATATATGGATTCATAACATTTCTACAAACCTATACTATCTCATAATGAAAAGTAAACTTTCTTTGTGAAAATTAATACATTATTACTACGCAGGGGGAAGTATTAAAATATATTCTTACATTAAAATTATATGATATTAAAAATAAGATTAACCTAAAGTTGGAAATAATAAATTTCTTCTTCTTCGACCGAGTTGGGAAAACAATAATTTCCTCCTTTAATGAACCTCGCCCAAAGTTCTTCAAGCTATAATGTAGCGAAGATAAGAAATGGGAAGTTTTTCATTAACATGAAACTGCATATTAGCTTTATCTACCATCATAAAAAATGAAATATACAACAGTTCCCCTTTCTAAGATCTACTTTTTTATATTTCAAGGGTGTCAACCAATACTAAAACATTTTTTAGGACTATAAAAACAAGATTTTTTCTGTGTAGAAGATATTAAGGCTTTTTTCTAATTCAAAAACATTTAATAAATACCAATATTTTATATAAAAATTTTAAGTCATTTTTTAATATTATATTGGTATAATAGTGTAATTATTGTATTTGTTTGATACGTCCCCGCTTTTGTCCATTATAAAAACTTTGATCTGAACAGATTTTAACCAACATTTTTACATATATTGAACTACCCGATGAAATATGGGAACTTAATAATTTAATATTATTCTATGACTCTACTAAAGTGAAAAAAAGCACACAGCTTATAGTCCGTTTGGGATTTTAATATTTAAATTTACCACTTTTATTAAAAGCTCAAATTTGATATATTTAGAGTAAATGTTAACGTTTTTATTATCGTTATAGTGACACACACTTAATTAGTGAGGGGAGCATTCAAAACACGTAGTAAAACAGTGAGGTATGAATATTTCTCTAATTTTAAAATTGTTTATACTTTTTAAAGAAATGTTTTATTAAAAATAAGCAACAACTAAATATGTTTGGTAGACAATTTCGAAACAAAAAGTTAACAAAATTATCTGTGCATATATGTATTCTATCAAATTACTATTATAATATTTAAAAAGAAATTAAAGACTATTTTTTTAACTACCCCTATTGGAATTTTATTTAAGACCTATTTCGTCAACAGTGATTAAGGTGGGAGTGTTGGGGCGCGAGAAAAGACCAGCGTTTTTGTGGTTATTTTAACTAAACCTTTTTTGGACAAATATATAAAATATTGCTTCTGTATAAATATATTGTTCATTAACGGGAGGAGTTTACCAGGGAAAGGTCTTTTTTCTTACCAATATCCTACTATATAATAGATTTCTGGTAGGGAAAAAAGTACTTTCCCAGGTAAACTCCTACCGTGAACGAACTTTAGAAGGTAATCTTCTTCACAAGGTGATCTCGACTGTTGTTGAATATGGGCATAGCGGCGTTCACGGAGAAACTTTTTTAATGACAAGAAAAAGTGGTCTATATATTCAAGGACATCCTTTACAGAAAATCAACAACTGCTGTTGATATCACGATGTGAAGGAAATTAAACTCTATGTTTATACTAAAGCAATATTTGATTTATTTTGATTAAAAAAACGCTTTGCTATCAGAACTGCAAAAACACAAACCTTTTATCGCGTCTCTTACATCTCCACCTTAAGATCATTAAGGGTGTAAACATCTCAGGCAAGAGCATCAATTTAACCTTTGAAATTTAATCATTTTTGTATGGATCTAAATACTTGCCATATTTCCATAGTATTGTTTTTGAAAAAAATCAGAGCCAGAGGTAAAGGAGATGGCCATTTGTCGTTTGGCGCACTACCCAGAAAAAGTGAACTGTTCTGGGCAATCTATTCATGACATTTGACGTAATATTAGTGAACAAATTGGAGGTGCTAATATATCTATTCGCTTAATTTATGCAGACCTAGCCTAAGATATCCCAAGCCAAACTAGCCATGCCATCAAAGGAGTTACTTAAATCTAGGCAAATAAATTCCACCATAACATCATATAACCTAACCATAAGGTGATAAATATCCTTTCATTTTAGCCGACACATCCAAAAATCAGTTAACTTCTCCTAACCAGTAGGCGATTGATTCCCTTTCAGTTTCGCAAATCAAACCTGGCCTAACGTAGCTATTAGACAATTGTACAAACACTGGATAGACAAATGCCATTCAGAAGTAAACACACACACACTAATAGGGATAAGTAGTTTTTTTCACAACCCCGCCAAATGTCCTACACACACTAATTTTTTTTAATCAATACTTAAATACTATTTCCCTCGCTCTTCATCTTAAAACACTTTTTTTTTTATATCTATACACTCACAAAGTGGCCACGCATAAAAAATAGTATGTCACTAGTATCTAGCCAGGAAACATGGTCACTAGAAGGCCGGGGTTAAAATCACGGCTCCAAAGTTGCCGAGATTTTTTTTAACTAGATAGTCTCTAACACCCCCCGCCCCCCTCACAAACATTTAAGAATTTTAATGATGTGCATCCATATTTATCAACTAGAACCCCATTAGATCTACGAGTATCTTGGAAAATAAGTAAGACTCCAAGCGTGGACTTTACTTCAGCTGAGCCTTAGGACTGTTGCCTTATCAGGACCTACTAATTAGAAGAGACTAACCTGCTGGAAATATTAGGCTAATTTTTATTTTTTTTAGGTACGAGATGCATTTGCGATCCCTTCCCCTATGATAAGAGGGTGAAACATGGCAAGTGAATCGATTACTTGAGGCCGAAAGAAAATTGAACATGTACTAATAGATTAACCTGTGGTTAGTGAATAATTGAGAAACGTGAGTACTAGCGACGGATCTCGGGTAAGTCAGGATTACCTATTTCTTGGAGAGGTGTGCCTCAGATATGAGGGTGCCTTAGTTGAGATTACATTCCAAATCGCGCAGCTGTACCCCTGATGTGACATCCAAAGAGGATATCCTGTCAACTCATCCCACTTCGAGATATAACTAATCATACCACCTCCCTCCGCCATCAGATCCACACATAACCTACAATGATTCCGTTTAAGAGCCGCACGTCACACGTATGCCAATCAAGGGGAGTCATTGTCGTAATTCATAGGGCAGAGGGATCACTAGAAACTGGAGGGAGGTTGATTACATTTCAGCAGGGACTGTAAGTCAATTAAGTTGGAGTGGAGGGTGACAGGTGGAGCACATCAACATCTACGCATGCGCACATATGTCTGTAGTTGTGTGAGTGTGTGTTAAAGACAGAGAGAGAGAGAGGTATCAAGTACTTGTCAGAGGGTGTCCGCACTCTCTGAAACACACAGCATATCCACCTAACAATACAAGCCATTACCTTACCACACACACAAACACAGACATATTACACAGAGACCTACCACATCCTCTATACATAAGGGGTTGCCGGTTCGAGAACCTACACGTGCTTATTACCGGGTCAATAGATTGATTAATTTCACTGTGGTGTGTGATACTGTCGGGGCAATATTATCAATAGCTACAGACGCGTTTGAATGAACAACAAATGTGGTTAGAAACGGTTTGATTAGAAAAATATTCATTTCATTTTAAAATAGTTCAGATAAATATTTTACAAAACTTAAAATACACCGTACTGTACGAGCTTTAAAACGATTTAAAAGGGGTTTATTTGATCAAAGTTTCCTATAAAAGAAACTTTTTTTTTAACATTATAATAAATGTTTGGTCGCAAGATGGCTCCAAAATATATTTTTTATTAAAAAATTATAATTTTTCATTAAGATTTATCATTGTTTCACTTGATGTGTTCGAAATTGTGCAGATTTTAAGAAAAATGTTATCCTAATGTTCAAAGTTTTGCTATTGTCAATATTTTACTAAAGGTTAATTTTTAATTTTCTTAGGGTTAAAGTAAATCTATAACAAATATAATTATATCTAAGTTTTATATTATGTGAGCTGGGATTATTACTTTTACCGATTTAAGTATAATAATAGGTCCTAATCTTAAAGCAATATCTCCGTTGGAAACGTAATCAAAATTTCAGCATGAAATTAATTGTTAATGGTTTTACACTTCACAATAGGTTATATTTTATGTTCTCAATTACAAAATATTATTGATTTATAAGTTATCTATTATTTAAAAAAAAGCATTAAAAAGAGGCCAATAAACGTCCTGGGAGGATCCAATATAGAAGGTAATGTGTCGAATATAGCTCCCTTAGGTTGATATATAAGTTTTCTATTTTTTCCCATGTTTTTCATAGCAAAAACATATTTTTAAAACATGTATTATTTATTTTTAACTAAAATAAATCCATAGAGATAACACATAAAAGAGACTGTTGTTGTCCAGAGTGGTTGCAGTCCACCTCCTAGGATGCATTAAGTGCTCCAAGTTTCCTCCTTCCTTTTAAACGCAAATGTAGCTTTTCGCAGCATAAGCACTATTCGTGTCACTAATGTCCTAAGAGAACTGGTCTCCTAGTTCAGACTCTACACGTTCCTTTAAATGTTTCACAAACTACACCCCTAGTTTTCTACGAATAAACTTTACCTGTCATTATTCTCCGCACCGGATAGGATATGGCAAATGAGGAGTCCATTTATCGGGACGTGTGCCATGGCAGTAGCTAGAGGCTAGAGGACAAGAGATCATAATAAAGGACCCCCTTTTTTATTTTTTCCCCTCCTAGCTCTAAATACCACACTTACACTTTCCTTTAATAAGTCTTGTTGATGTGTGTTGTTAGTTATTGGATGTTTTTGATCAGGTGAAGTTAATACCGAATTTAATATAAAATCATGCAATATAACTAAGGTAAAATATTTATAAAGTTAAATTGCAAACTATGATTTACAATTACACTGAGCCAATACAATCCCATACAAAATACAATAGTACTACAATACACTTTGCATTACTAAGATGAAACACAGACCTATTAATAATAAAATAAATATATTAATATCGTACGTCGTATGCCTCGCGTGATGTAATGGCAGGCCTTAAGCGTATGATAAAAGTGAAAAGTCTCATGTGGAGAAAGTTTTAACGGATTGCCAATGAAAAACAGTGAGAGTTTGAGAGTTTAGTCTGCTTTAGTTCTATTTTTTAAAGCCTCATTGTTCGGGGCCCTCTATGCCTGAAGGCCCTGGGGCACTGCCCTACCGCCCCGGTGGTAGTTACGGCCCTGACGTGTGCCTTTCTATTCGTTAAAGTTCTCATTCAAGAAGTTCCTCACAAACAGCACATAGTGAGGGCGTGCGCCCTCTAGGTGTCATATTTACTTCTCCCGATTTGGTGTCGGGTGCTAAAAAGAGGGGACTGCTTTTCAGTTCTATCATCCCTTCACGGAAAGTTTCGAATATGTTTTCAGAACTTGTGGTCCGGTCCCAAAAATCAAGTCCAATAAACCCGCCGGCAAAAATTACCGCCCAAAGAGCCACACAACAAGGATTTAGTTCTGTCTTCATTAACAAATGTGGATCCTCAGAATCCCAGTAGACGTAGTTGTGCTTTTTGAAGGTTTATTCGTTGGTTCAGAGAGTGTTTTTGTAAAAAAAATGAACATCACCTTCATGCCGTTTTAGGTACAGCTCTCAGAATTGTGCGCGCATATCGGGATCTTCTTCATTGAGGCCTTAGTAAAGTAGGCGTATTCGACCTAAAAAGGTAATTTTGTGTGCATTCTTCGTAGGCTTGTTATTAATATTTAATATTCACTAGAAACTGTTTTGTGTTAGTTTTGTACGTGACTGTACAACACATCGCGTTACACCGTGAAGATTTTCTTCCGTAGTAACATATTAAAACCTTATTGAACGAGAGAGATCTGCCAACGACACATTTGTTCAAACCTTTTTTTCAATTTGTGAATACCTTGTCGAGATGGAGGTTTGCTGTTTGGAAAATATCCACAAATCAACCAATAAAACCAGTGTAATTGTGGTTATGCTATTACCTCTTCTGGAGTATAAAACATGCTCTTAAACTTTCTATTCATTGTAAACTTGTTCACAAATCCAACATAAATAACGTTAAATATTCTTTAGAAGTGCTTTTTAATGGCTTCCACTCACTAAAACATAACCTTAAATAGCAAATGCTCTTTTGTATGAAATCTTTTTTCGACGTATCTGATATTTAATCATGTTAATCGCATCATTTTTATGCTTAAATTAATCCCACTTTTGTTAATGTTCTTAATTTAGTTTCCGAATGGAAATATAAATCTTAGAAAATATTACACAACTTCTAAAAATGTTGTTCTTGAAAATAAAAAAAAGGTTTATCAAACAAATTTATATGTTCTTAAAAGCGAACAGTATACTTTATATTTCAATTATATTAAAATAATATTAGTAATAGATAAATTAAATGTTCCCAAGCAAGGGCGTAGAATGGTGGGGGTACGAGGGGCCCGGACCCTTCGAGATCAACTGGAACCCTCCCTGGAATTTGTTAAACGCCCCCTTAAAGGAGGGTCAACAAATACATGTAAAAACCGTATAGTTGAATATCTTACTCTTACTACAGTTTTAAATGTATATGTCATCAACGCAATGTTATTATTATAGATATTATTATTATTAGTACCGCGTCTCACTACCCGTTCGGGTTATACGCACTTACGCTAATGTGTAATGGTAGGGTGATTGTGAGATGAAATGGAGGACCTACAAGTTTAACGTGAAATCCGAACCACGGTAGAGGCCTGGCAATCCCCACATTCACAAGTTGTGATTAATACACGTCTCGTCAGAGGTGAAGGAAGGGTTTGGAAATCAGATAAACCTGTGCCGGGATCAAGGATTGAACCCCGGACCCCCAGCACAGAAGTGTGACACCTTAACCCTACACCACCAGGTCACATAAAATGTTAGTTAATGTATGTTTTGATATTCATCTTCAAGATACTCGGATCATTCCAAGAAACAAGGTGTTGATGGTCTATCTCATCTGTAAAATCATACGTAAGAAATCACCCTAAGAAAATAGCTGCTTTAATAACAGGGAAACAGAAGTGGAGTCTGTAGCTTATGTAGGTAGGCTTACAACCGTTTCCACACCACCCTATCATAATATCAACATACCTACGTACTCAAAACATGATTTGCTTAAAGTTTTAAAGGGCAGGGTCGAGGGGGGGAGGGAGGTCCGGACCCCACATAGAAAAATGAAGAATAGTAATCAAATATTCTAGACAGAATCATAAAAAGAGTTCAACTCTGAATACAAATCTGCAGGACTTTTACATTAGTCTATTTTGTTGGCGAGCCGTGGTGTATGTTTCAAGTAGCTATGTGATACAAGTGTGTGTAAGCACACGAGATCTCCTGAGGGAACTCGAACGAGTGTCCTGTGTCCACATAGTCCCATGGTGGTCTGTGCAAGAGGGCGTAATTTACGGGTGAATACGAGCTCAGATTATCATCACGGGACCACTGCTTACCATTGTAAATACTGCTTCTGTAGGTGGTCAAGTA
Source organism: Timema douglasi (assembly GCA_901482245.1). NCBI lineage: Eukaryota > Metazoa > Arthropoda > Insecta > Phasmatodea > Timematidae > Timema > Timema douglasi. The sequence goes on from CABEEJ010002759.1 coordinate 93,559, forward strand.
GTCCAGTGCGCCTGGCTAGCAATGAATGTAAAAGTCCTATTTGACAAAAAAACAAAACAAAAAAAAAGCCACTCCCCAAAGTACGTTGGTAAATATTGAACTTTATCGGTTTATTTGTTTCAAAGGTAGACCTTAGCTCAGTCGATTGCGTTACTGCTATAGAAGCTATAGAAGGGTCCCGGGTTCGATTCCTGGCATAGCGAAAAGATTTAGCATTGTTTAAATAGGAGTTTACACTTTAAAATTGATAAATTAATGGTGGGGGACTGGATGTTGTGCATGTCCTTGTCTTAAGTTAGATTATAAGACCTACGCTTCTCCGACAGGGCTAACACGCCGGTAATGGAAAACATATGACGTGAATAAAAAATGTACCCAGGCCACAAACTGGAGACAGTAATGGGTGTATAAAAAGGTTTAAAGTTAACCCTACTTGTGGTCACGTGGACTAAAACATTAGGCTAAATCTAAGCATTATGTACATACCCTGAGTAAGTGGTCAACGTTTAATTTTTCAGTGTCTCCAACATTTGGGGCTATCCACACCGGTGAACACGTGGTTTTAAGGCACAGAATCAGAAATATATTTAAATGAAAAAAAATTCACCCTATTTAAACACACTCAAGGTTTACTTAAAGTAAGTAGCTCCATGCAAAATTTCAGTTTAATATTGTTTTTGGATCCAAGAATATCAGTACTGTGAATTTCTCAGTCTAAGGTCTAAGTATCGCAATATACTATATAGAGATAAATAAAAAAAGATGGTCTACATTCTCAAATATCTCCCTGTAAATGTTTCTTTTTTTAAAAACAAAAAAAAACAAAAATATTCCTAAACCACCGGTCTCTTGACCAAGACGTAAACTCTCAAACAAAGTAAAAATACAAGTAATTTTATGCTTCCAAAGAATATTCGATAAGGTTTTCTAAGTAGGTGAGTTTGTACCAAATTTAAATATTCCATATGCATATTTTTAGCCAAGTAAAATTGTGGTCAGTCCTCATGACGTGATATACTAACACCATACAAAGGAAAAAATACTATCGGGGTGCACATATTATCTATTACAAATATGATTTTTATTTTAAATTTTATTTATATTTCTACTTTAATACTTAAACGAATAGATGGTAACAATTACATTTCTAAATTTAGCCAAATGGGTTGAGATATCTATATAAATGCCTCATAAAAATTAAATTAGTGTTGCCAATATGAATTTAGTTTTTATTTGTCCAAAAAGATAAAGAATTTTTCCTGGCTTGTCCGATATTGAAACTAACCTACTTAGTAGTTTCAAATATTTAGAGTGAATATTATTTAAAATAATTGCACATAAATTATGTTGAAACAAGCTAAAATATTATACAGTTTAATATTGTTTGGTAAATAAAATGTATATCACACAGTTTACAAAGAAAGATTTTGTTAATTTTGGTTGATTTTACATTCGATTTATTAAAGGAAATATAATAATTCTGTTTAAAATGGATTTAATATTCTATATAGCACATTTCAAACTTACTATTCCGAATACTTCTGTTTGTAGCAATTTTTTTAAACTACGAGATTATATGTTTTCATGTGGCATGAGTAAATGCTCGGATTACTCTGCATACATTAATTACGCTTGTATTGTAGTAATGAGGAAGGTGGAATTTGAAAGTAAATGTATCTGAATTTGAATGTAATAAAAGTAGAAACCATTTAGGAAAAATCACCTTAAGAAACTACCTCTGACAAAGATTCGAGCCCCGTTCTCCCCATAGAGTTATTCCAGTAGAACATGAAAATAAGTGCTAGAACATGCAGTCTGAAACTTTAGCTCGTCAATAGCGTCTCTGAGTAGTGAGATAAAGGTAGAGAGTTCGGTTCCCGACAAGGCTGAGAACTTTTTCATTGGTGAAATGAGAGTTTCCCCCTTCAAAATTATTAATTAATGGTCGGGGGCTGGATGTTGTGTTTGTTTTAAATTTAAGTTAGTTTATAATTAGTGTCAGTTGTGTAAATAACTCAAATGAAAATGAAAAAAAAAAGACCATGATATCCAAAATGTTGGTTCAATAGTGCCGTTTTTTTAATTAAAAAAAACAGGACCATGTTTTGAAATTTTGAGGCAGATAGCAAGAAAAGGTCTTTTCGTTCCTTTAATCCAGGGTCCTTGTTAGGATCTAACCCTGTCTCATATAATGTCAGAATGACCCAGGGTTTCAGGGGAAACTGAGGAGGTTTACGAGTCCCACAAGTTCCCGAGTTGCCAGTGAAATGAAGCTCAGAAACGGCCCTGGCCGCCCCCTTATACCCATCATCCCCCCCCCCTCTTACATCTCTTTTTCCAAAAATAAACCACGCTCCTACAACTCCTTCCTCCATCCTGTTCTCTAGGAAACCCTCCAAATACTATACTCCCCTCGGGGTCAGCAAGTCTCTGGATCTGTGAAATGTTCCGGAGTTTGTAGAAGTAGAGTTGAGAAGTATAGGACAAGGTTCTGATTGAAAACTAAAGGGGTACTCTCCTGAGAACACCTAGGCGTTTTATTTTAAATTTTAAATAACAAGACAATTAAATATAAATTTGTATTATGGTATTAATAAAATTATTAATAAACTTAGGTTAGCTTAAAATTTTGTTAGAGCTATTGTTGATTCATTATAGATATATTGTATTGTATGTACTGGTAATTCCTGAATAAACATATTATATCAATGATAAATTAATATATATATATAATTTATAAATTTCCATTATATACATATATATATATAATGGAAATTCAAAAAGAAGTATTTATATTTAAGCTTTATATAATATATAATTATAATTTCAAAATAAATATATATGTATAAAAGCGATATATATATATATTTAGAATTTACTTTATGACAAAGTTTGTGTACGTGTCAGAGCAAAGAGATTTCTAATATAATTTATTAATTTGTAAACAGCAAGATCTTTCTAACCAAGTATATATTTAAATTGTCAGTAAAGTACTTTTGTGACATGAAAAATAACTATGGAAGGTATGTGACCATACTTCTCCAACAATGACGTTTGGCCCTTTCACACTCGTTCATAGAAATTCATTGTGGAGGGCTAGGGAGAATCACAACATTTCCTTAAACTCCGCCATTGCTTAGGATTTCTACCAGATTGTGCAAGTAGCACTAACCAACCGAAGGGCTGAGTGTATTTCTAGATTCAGATTGATATAAATAACATCAAACCAACTTCCGGGATGTCAACTTAAGAAGAACAAAGATAAAAATATGTACACAAAAGAAATAATGTTTCTCGAGAATGTAGTCAACTTGAGAAATATTTTTTTTTATAAAAATCTTGCACTAAGCCTACATTTGGGCATACATTTTTATATCAATATTAATAATAATATAGCATTACATTTAAACATGAAACCAAAATTGACAATATATATCTCGCTATGCGTATAACCTACACAGATAGTAAAACGCGAGAATATGAAAAAAAAAAAATAGCTAGATAAAATTATTTTAAAGATTTTTTCACATTTATGTTCCTCGTCGTCGACTTTGAGAAGCAAAACATGTTTATTGAAAAATATTTGCTATTATTTCAGATAAAAAAATCCATCAGCTTTTTGCCCTCCACATAAAACTGGTGACATCGTTCCACCAAACCTAATCAAAAATTCAGGACCTTAATGGAAGCTGTGATTGAGCTTCACGGACTGTTGAGAGCATCGCCATATTTCAACTCGTGGTGTAATCAGGATTGGAGAGGACACTTTTATCGACTAATAATATTCTTTCAAATAAATTAAAGAGCAGGAATCCTATCTTTCGTAAGATAAATTCTACTATGCGGGGTGGTAAATTAGCTTTAACATGACTAAAATAGTAGATTATTATTAACAAGCACTTACAATTTTCGTCACCCCCATAGGTAATATCTGCATCATCGTATTTAATGAATGCACTTTAATAAAGCAAAGTAAAATAAAAAAATATGAATTTGTATATATGCTTATTAATTATCTACCAAACGATAATCTAGTACGAATATGGATGGGTGTTTAGTAGCATACCTTTTAGAATATCAAATCGAATGACAACACTTTATGGGGATCAAATTTTAATACTGACGTGAAGATCATATTGTGATCTTGATTTTTCAACAAATAGGAACTAAACAGACAAAATAAGCGCTTACGTGGGTATGCATCACAGTACAGGCGATATCTATTTATCTATCTATAGTTTTATTTTTAGTTTTGACCACGGTGATCTACAGTGCTCAACTCAGAACTCGATGCTGATGGGCTCTAACCCAATTGAGGTCAACGGATTTTTTTCCAGGAGGGCAAAAAATCCTAGCACAACTTCCTTCAAAGGGGTAGTAAGACAGTCAGTCCTATGCCGAGTGTGGCATGTAAAAGAACCCGGGACGGTTGGCATGTCTCTCCGGAAAAAATGGTATTCTATTTCGTGCTCGTTCTTAAGTACATGGGATTTCTACCAGACGGTGCAGGCAGCTCTAACCAACCCCAAGATCGGAGTGCATGCCCAGCTCCGGATGCATTTAAATCAAATCAATCTTAAAGTTGTTGACGTAGGAATAACATTTTAAGTATTGTGCAAGTAATAAAACTGGCTTGTGTTCTCATTTGTTCATCGTTGATGAAGAGGTAGGGTTTTGAATCCCACTCATAGACAAATTGAAGTTAGTAATTTATACGATATTTATTTAGAAGTATTATCTACCTCCAAACTAATGCGGGTACATTTAATAAACGCTACTTTCCTCGAAACAGAGTATACCCTTTAGATGGTATCATTAATATTGAATATTATTTTTCGCACCACTCCATAGACCGATTCAGGCTGTCTGTCTAAAATTAATATTCCTTTCAAACGTTAAATAAAAATTAAATATAGTGTGAACTAACCCCATTTTCTAAGGTAAAAATTAAACTGTTAAGATACATTTTTAACAATGGTTGAAATATCATGAAACAAAAGAAATAATTTATACTCGAGTATACCTAAGTCATGAGTAATGGTCAGTAAAAGACTAAGAATGTATATTACAGTCCAATTTTCAAAAGAAATACAAATCTTTTTTTAAATTATCATGTAGGCTAGGACTTCCAAGTAAACGTCAAGTCATGTGGTCTGGAGCTATCACTTTTGGTGGGAATTACCAATAACCATTAAATAATAGTGTGCTTTAATTATAATAAGGTATTATCAATGAACGCCGCGAACATTAGTTTTCTGTATTTTATATTTTCTTCTTACCTTAACCTTAGCATAGTACTTTAATATTAATTTATTATATTAATTGCTAGACAGCCTCTGTGGTCTAGTGGTCAGAGTTTGATCATCGGAGCTTCAAGATCTTCTATTCTCCTATGATAACTGTTGTAAGACTACCTATCCATTCAGCCGCAGGGAATGGGGTCGATTCAGTCTCGTGAGAACAATTGAGGTGCTATTTTCATAATAAAGTAAGGGTTCCGGTCAAGAAAAGTGAGATTAATGGATGATGGGCTCATTATGATGACTACATGATAACCGCTATTCGCAAATTTTGGCAATATCTTTGCCAACATGCGTTGCCTCTCGTTTGGTATAGCTCGCTTATGGGCTGAATCCATGGCGCTAAAAATAAATAAATATATATATATATATATATTGGTGACCTCTAATAGTTTGTATATACCAAAATACTTGTTAGTCAGAAGAAAATCTCTTAATCAATACGTGCCATCTAATTTTCTTTTTTATAAAACAAAAAATAACATATCCATGTTTATAAAACACTATCTAAAGTGTGTTTTATATTCTAAAACGAGCTTCAAAACGAAAATTCATGACGGTGGAAAAAAAAAGCGGATCAAAAATCTCTGTTTAATAGGTAAGGTGATGTAGCTCGTGCTGATTAAACATTTTGGCGCCGAGGCAGGGTTACTCATATATCCCAACAACAACGAAACTCGTAGCACTTTATATATATTTTTATAGTAGCCCTTCCCCCATAACACCCCTCTATCATCTCTCACGCCCCCGACCACTCCCCCGTACCCTTTAGAGAACTAACGAGGCGCTCGGCGCAGAGAAGATTGAGTTTTGTTAGCGCCGTTTTCTGGCCGCACGCTCTTACAAGTGCAATACCGCCAAAGACGAAGCGGTATTTGTCACGTCCGTCTTCAACAGCCTCTAGAAAACGTTGTTAGCGGTATCACATTCTCCAGCCTGCAAATGAAGTGAAACTTTGAGGCACGTTGAGAGATAATTTTTCTTTTCTCCAACCCCTCCAAGTGAGTATATTCAGAGAAGAAAATTGGGACTTTACTTAAAGTTCAAAATAGTCCATTACCCAGAAAGAATATTTGATATTCATTTGTTTTATCTTCGATTTAATCAGAACCTTTATCTATCAATAATGTTGGCCCTCCTTATTACTGTGGGATGTTTTAGGTATGTTGTTTCCTTTGGGTTAGAACTTTTTAATTAATTTATCATATCTATTTATTTTTTACTACTGCGGAAAACTCTTTCGATAACTAATCGTTGCATAAGGCCAAAAGAAGTTAAATATATAATGCAATTATATTTTTTACTTCTCGTATGCCTATTATATAAAAATTTGACATAAATATATCAATTTAAACAACAGCGCAGTTTAAAAGTCAGAACTTAATAAAAAAACACAATATAACAAATTTTTGCAAGAAAAAACAACGGTTTTGATATTCATACTTAACATTTGTCTAATCGAGTAATATTTGGTTTGTATGCCTAATAAATAACGTTACACATAATACGAAATTTAACCTGCTCCAATGGTTGCATGGTCTAAGGCGCTACTCTAACAAGGGGGATCGTGGTTCGATCTTGGGGGGGTGAAATGAGGGTAGCTTTTCCACAGTAGCTTTCCTCTCTCTCTCCCTCTCTAACTCCAAGCAAATGGGGGCATACTTCATCTAATTTAAACCTTCTACATCCTTAGCCCATTATAGTAATTATAACACAGGCGTATAACCTGAATAATTTGTAAGACGTGGCGCTATAATATATTATTTTAACTATTATTAGCACCACCTCTTACTACCCTAGGATTGATCTCCGGTCCCCCAGCATAGAAGCCTGACACCTTACCCCTAGACCACCAGGTCACCCACATGCTAAAATAAAACCTCTTAAATATAGTTTGATATTTACATTTCCAGTAAAAGATACGAGAAAACGACTCAACCTATTTTGACAAACAAACATTTTATTTTAAAGGTTAAAAGCACTGAATTTTAACAAAAACGTAAGTTTCTAAATGAAACGCTAATTTCATAGTAAATTTCTCGCTTTTATTATATGTGTTTAATTGATTACTTGTGCAATTATTCTTTGTTTATATAACCATGCAAAGCTTGACATATGTATGATATAATAGTCGTATATATTTATTGTTATATAACTTGCTAAGGAACTCACATATTTTTGGAGGGTGGAATCGTATATTTAGAGTTGAGCTAGACAAAAAGAGCTAACCGGTAGAAGAGTAATTTTTAAGTTTTTGTCGTGGAAAGGTTTGTTTGATATTAACCACCGAAAGCTTAACCCTTTGTTGACAGAAGGTACTTTTAAGTACCATTAACTTTCTTACATGTTATTGCCCACCAAAGTTATGGTACAATT
>CABEEJ010002760.1:9362-20944 GCA_901482245.1 Timema douglasi
CCCCCCCCCCTCTTTGGTGCCCGATTTTAAATGGAAACATTATCTCTGAAATGAAATTCTAAACCAATTTTCAAAAATTTGTTGCTAAAAATAGCCTAATTAAAAAGCTAATTAAAAATTTGGCTTCAAGGTGCATTCCATCCACCTATGTTAAAAATTTCAGATCTTTGCATAGATTTGGCCGGGCATCGCCCACACACAAATAAACAAACACACACACAGACAACCCCTTCCTTTTATTATTATAAATAAAGGCCCATTTCCACAAGCATTATTATTATCTAGTGGTAGGAGTGTAAAATCCTATTACTACTTATTAGTGTGGTATCACATTTTATAGCTCCCTAAATAGCTCATGCATATTTACTAGAAAGTGTCTAGTAGATCCTAGCCACTTTTCAATAACAAGTTTCAAACCTAAGGGGCTGGCTCAGTCTTCAGTATCACACTTTTTACACAGATAATAAATAACTATTCATAGATACATTAAAACAAATTAAAATTTTTTTCTATAGACATCCTAAATTTATTTATAATACAATAACTTTATATTTACATCTATGTAGAAATTTCAAAATATCACAGTTTATTATTCTTTATTTGTCTGGATGTATTTGTTTGATTTTTAACAGTGAGAAAAACAGCAAAACTTTAAAAATTGAGTCTAGTATGAGATACTTTGATCAAAACCAAGTAATAATTTACCAAACTCAATTAAAGGATTCAAAGATAATCACAATTTACCCCCTGAAGAGCTTGTTTCTACCCACTATAGCAACTAACTAAAGTAGTTAATACAACTTAAACAGACGCACTTATGCAGTTTTGTGTATTCTACTTAAAAAAACACAAGGGAATTAAACCAGTGAAACGATTTCAACACATCAAATAAATACAACAAAATAGTAGATGCATAATTTTAGAATGAATAATCAATTTAACTTATCTTAATTTCACTGGTGTAAATTGAAAAACGCATACACACCCAAATTTAATGTATATTTTAGTTCAAGAGTAATCTTGTATTTAATAGCCTAGCTAGTCGCTTTGAGATGGGCTCTTAAGTATGTAATATGTTTCATTTCATTTGAAAATGAAATATAAAGTTAGCTAATGTTCAGTATAAAATTGAATGTCAGATAAAAATAAATACAAAACATTTTTATTCAAACCCAAATATTTCTGAACAAGATTATTTTTTTCAAATATAGATATCAATGGAATAACTGCACTAAAGGTTTTTGCTTAAAACATGGTATAAAACTAATAATGTCTTGTAAAATAGGATTTATGAATTGAGAAACTTACTCGCATATTTTGTATGTATATAAATAAATAAAGATAATTCTGAATGATATAATTAACACAAACATAATTTAAAATTAAAATTTATGAAGCATTTCCCTTTTGAATAACCTATTTAAGTAAAATAAGCATTCAAAATTTAATGTGAATTACATATTCTATTTTATTTTAAGTGTACTTTATAGGAATTACTATGGTGAAATAGTTAAAGGGTTAGTTAAAATCAAGTAATACAATACAGAAATATTTTCCAAAAATCATTTAAAATTTTCGAATATCATTTAAATTTCCTATATTACAGTGGTTCCCAATCTTTTTCAGCTGATGCCCTTCTTGGTAGATAGTCAAATTCCCGCTACCCTCCCCACCCTATCCCATTTTTTGAGATACTTTAAATAAAGATTTAAATGCTTTCTAGTCACTTCTTGATTTTATAAAAAAAATCATTGTAACACTGGTAGGATGATAGTAAAAAAAATTTAAAAAAAACTACTGAAGATTATCGTGGTGTTTGGAATTGTTTTGTTTTTTAAATTCTTGAATATCAGGTTTGATGTTCAACCGAGTTCACTGCAAATTGCTTTCCACTTCAAGTTGTTAGCGCTGTTTAGTTTTTTATGAGAGTCAAAGTTGAGATTTGGTGGTGTTTGAACGTGGCCACAATGCTATCTTAAGGCGGCGTTTTTCAAACTGTGCTCCGCAGTTATCTCAACCTCCACGAGGTCAATTTTTGAATAGTTTTTATTGGTTTTTCACACTATAAATTATCATCGGAAATTAGGATTGCCAGTTTTTTTAAATATGAATAAGGGACATTGGGCAAAGGTGTAGCCAGAACATATCAGATTTGCTGTTTGTTGTGTACTTTTCTAAGTTATAAAATGTAACTGTCATTATTGAATGATCATAATATTAACGTAAAAAATGCTATGAGGGCTCCAGCATGTATTTTTTCTGGTACAAGGACTTCTTTGGTCTACAAATTTTGGGAACCTGTGGGCATAGGGTGAGGGTAGAGAAGAGAATTGGGGGGAAAATAAAAGGTTTGTGGGCTTGAAAATAAACATTTGCATGCAAACTTTTGGCTGTTCATGGAATTTATTACAACTGGTTGGGAGTGTTGCTAATAACGCAAGAAGTAATTATTTTAATTACTTTGGAAAAGGGATTCAAATAAAAAATACCTTTAATTCTTATATAATTTTTTTATGTTAGGTCCGAATTGTTACACGCTCATATGGAAGTGTCTCACGCCCCCTAGGTTGGGAACCACTGCTATATTGATATATCAAAAGGGAGAAGTAATAATGTCAATATATATTATATAAGCAATAAATTTGTAGAGAGGTTTTTTTTTCAAAAATCATATTGACTAGTTTTTATCTGCATTCAATAATATACTAATCTAATAATTTATTATTTTTATTAATTAAATATAATGCAACTAAATAGTGTAAAAATCAAAGAGATAAAAACAAATGTTGGTGGTTAAATACTTATTCCAGATGAATATTATCACCAGTATGCTCTATTAGGGTCCTCTTCTCACACCTACAAATCTTGCAAACACCTTCGCTTGTGTTGCCTTGTCTCGAAACCAAAGTGGACACATTTTCACCCTCTGACTTCTTGGAGGGGTCATCCCAACCAGGTATTGGAATAAATAAGGAACAAATGACACAGAAGAGTTTGCAGGTCAGAGGACATAGAAGTGCTTGATGCAAAACAGCCATTGTTCGGTAATACGGGCCATAAAATGGGTCAGCTGCTGTAGGGCACATTATGTGATTCAAGTTGACTTGAGTGGGCTGCAATGCAAGCATTCAATATCAAAAATTAATATTTTCTAGTAAGATTCTAAGAACAACCATGTTTTTAAATAATTTATTTTCATACTTAACCTATATAAATATTTCTTACGTTATGTATTCAAATTAATATGCTAATGAGTAAAACTAAACTAGATGCTTTAGTCCATGTCTACCAATGCAAGTAAAAATGTACACTTAAAACAAAATTTACCATCCATAAACTTGAAATACTTACAAAGGCAAATGATTGAAGAAAGGCAAAATGGTAGACAAGATTACAGCCATATGATAAAGTGCACCAACTCATATCAGTGAGTGGTTCAACATTGTATGGGCCTGAAATAAACACAGAACCAACGAATATGTTTAATACAAGAACAGCCCATTCCATTATTACTTTAATCTGAAAGGAGGGTTGAGATACAGAAATTCCAAATTATTGTTTTTCATTCACTCTCCTGTTAAACACTTTGTGGATTTATAAATTTTACTATCCTTATCTCAACCGGCCTTGAGCTCTTCCCTCTCTGTAGATGTCATCTGTTTAAGACTTATTTAAGAATAATCCATAGCCGGGAGGGGGGGGGGGGGCCAAAAGAGAAAAAAAAAATAAAATAAACANAACACCTCCTTTAAGGAACGAAAACTCTAAAACCAAATTACTAAAGAAAGTATAAAATTATATAATTGTTAGGTTCTTAAAGGTTCTAACTTTTTATTATTAATATTTCTAATTTTATTTTAAACCCTTCTTTATTTAACTCACAACCCTTCTTTATTTCACTCACTTTTATTGTGAAATATTATATTTTACCTTTACTCAGCAGTTTTTGTAAGGTTGGGATGTATTTTCAAAGGGGGTTAAAAAATAATTTGTCAATAGAAGCACCATACCAGTAAGTTCATATTTTTGAGAAATTATCAATGAAACATCGCTTAGTGTTTTCTAATTCTAGTATTTAGGCTGTAAGCTTGAGAATATATTTTTAGCTCTGAGTGAAAGGAAAAATGTCTAAGAGAGGCATAACTGAGAAATAAAAACTACCCCATTTGTACAAGCAACCTGCTAAATATAAAGAAATTAATTTAAAAGTCTTAAAAGTGTTAATGGTTAAAAGTTAAAGCTGATAATGTGTTGGTTAGTCAGTTTACATTGGGAGAGAGGGGGAGGAAATAGGGGGAGAAGCTTGAAGGTTGGAAAAACTTAGATCCTTCCATTCTCTGAATTCAAGTATCCAAGTACCATGTTTTACTAATCAAATATTCGAGCTATACGCTTAGGTAATGATTGCGCTAATGAGGTTGAGATTAGGAGGTTTGAATTTAGAGGAAGTGTAACCAAAATTGGGCGAAGAGTGTGGGAAACCAGCTCATCCAAATTGGAAATGAACCATGATCTCCTCGTTGTCAGCACTCTAGTCTGTTGTGAGAATAGTGCCTTAAACTATGCAGTCACTGAAGCGGTTTCAATTATCAAGTACACAGATTTATCTGATTGTCAAACCCTTCCTTCACCTCTGACAAGACGTGTATTAATCATAACTTGTGAATGTGGGGAATGCCAGGCCTCCATCGTGGTTCGGATCCCACTTTAAACTGTAGGTCCTCCATTTCATCTCACAATCACCCTACCATTACACATTAGCTTAAGTGCGTATAGCCTAAACGGGTAGGAAGACGCGGTGATAATAATGATGATAATAATAATAATAATCATCATCATCATCAAGTAAGAGGTAGTTTAAAGAATGTCTTCATTATATGCAGTGTAGAGAAGATTACTTTGTTTTATCAATAATTAATTGATTATATAATTTGATTTAAGGTGTAAAATAAATATAATCCAGTGTGTAATGTCTTGGAATATGACTGAGAAAATTGCACATTAAGGCTCACAATTAGAAATCTCTTAAGGTGAATTAAAAATACATATAAATATTGTATTGTAATTATATATTTTGTATGCTTTAAAATTAAGAAATAAATCGAGTACTTACATTTCAAATTAAAATTAAATGAATTAAAATTAAGAATATTATCACAATATTCTTTTAATAACCTTAGTGAAGATTAAAATAATGTTTTCAGACAAATATATATTTGATAGTTGAATTACATAATAATCTATTTCTGTCATGGCTAATATAATATTTTTGGATTTTTTTTATAAGAAAGTAGAAAAAGAAAAATATTTTTTAGTTATTAGTTTAAAAATGAAAATTATTTTTCAAAGATTAATAAGAATTACCTATTTTCTTAATCTTGAGGTGTACTACAAACAAAATTAGATAAATGCTCTCGTGTTCAAACTAAACCATACATTATAAATACATTTTACAATTATTTAAATTATTCTGAATTATGATATAATGTTGGCTCTTTTATATATATGATTTATATATTTTTTTAAAAAAAGAATCTATTTTTTTAAATTGTAGTAATTAGTATATACATTTTAAAGAACGCATATCTTAAAATGAACCAAAAATAACAGGTACAATAGTCTCAGAAACTCAACACTCGATAAATCGACATTCCGTGTAACTCGACATGTGCAAGTGCACACAGTTGTTGGCGCCTGTCATCACAATCCAAGGTCACTCAACTGTATAACCTTTCAGTTTGTTTGTGTAGCTCTAGTGGAAGAGTCGTTCTGTGGTGTTTATACAAGTGCTGTGTTTGATAGTTTTCCAATTCAGTAACATGTTATTCGAATCAATATATTATTATATATACAGTACTGTACTGCATTTCTGCATATTACACGTATGTATATACACCATTGTATTAACACGTAATATATTGTACTATATGTATATTACTGTTACTGTACCGTGCAATACTAATGTACCTATAATATTCGATAATGTACTGTGATTCATCCTTGTTTAGTAAACATGCATCTTATGGAAGTTAATTCGTAAAACTCAACATTTAAATAACTCGACACCCTCTCAATCCACATTAGGTCAAGTTTCTGAGACTCTACTGTACCTTTATTTTTCTGTAACCAAAACTAACTTACTCTATGTCAAATATAACTAAAAAGTTAATTGTAACACTTACAAAATTATGCCACCTATCCCTATCATGAACCAGTTATATCCAGTCCACCTCATTACCCCCCTATCCCTATGCCTTCTTTCCAGTCCCCATCATTACTCTCGCCATATATAATGAGTTCTATTCAGTCCCCCTCATTACACCCTATCACTATCTTGAGCTGGTTCTATCTCTTTCAGGTCCAATCTAATGTTATTCTTCCTTCTGAATCTAGATCTAATGGTCTTTTTCCGTTAGGTTTGCCAGTCAATATCCTGAATGTGGTTCTAAACTCTTCCATTCGCGCTGCATGTCCTTCCCACCGTAATCTACAAGACTTGATTATCCTAACAACACATCATTATGTAACCTCCTACAATCCCTGATATCCTTATCCCTTTTTCGACTAAATGTCTTGCTAAGTACCTTGTTTTTGAACACAATAGATTTCTTTTCATCATTTATGTTAAGCGACTATGTTTCACACTCCTAAAGTACAGCCGGTAAAACTATTGTCTTGTATATTCCATGTTGTACATTCCATGAAAGCAAGTGAGATGTCAACAATTTAATGACTGTGTTATTTTCATAATTTTCACTCTTAAATTGTTATTGCTAGTTAAAATTGTTCCAAATTAATTAAACTCGTTAACCACAACTAGAACCAATATATATTTTAGTTCTGTTTCCATTCAATGACCTTTGTGTTAAACATATAAATAATAAAAACACTGTCAACATTTTTACTTTTAGGAAAAGAGCAAGAGTAATTCCATTTATAAAAGCAGATGGATGTATCAGAGTTGAAAAATAACCTCAGGTGCATTCAGTTTTTATCAAAATCAGTGGTAGTTCATAAGGAATATTTATCGTGCAGCCCTGTGTTGAGAGTTTGATTATAAACAAATTACATGTAAATATTAAAACTACTAAAGTCTGTACAGATAACTTTTGAATGACAGGTCTGATATAATATATTAATTGTAAAATCTGTGCAGAATATAAATTAAATAATATGTAACTGCAGGGGCCTTCTCTAAGGTGTGGAGTGATGGTGGTGGTGGTGGTTTTATTGGAGGTGTGATTCCCCTCAGACACATGTTAAATTAATAAAATAACATTCATAGACGTATTTCAGTTACTTCAATCGACACACTCGACGATTTAATAAAGTGTCTACTTTTTCTGGATTGTAATATTTAATAGAAAAAATATTAGCATAAAAATAACAACTTAGGTAGCCATATATATTATGTTTTTTATTATAATGTTGTATATTTTAACTATGTGCATAATTTTATAAGGGGCTATATGATATATATATACACAATTACATTAGTCTTTTTTTTTAGATTGTCATAGCTTCTTACTAATCATTCAGGTTATGTGTATATGTAATAATTACACTAATGTTTTAAGGGTGAGGTTGGTTGAATTTAGATCAGTATTTACATGTAAAACCATTTATAAAATAACACCTTTAGTACACCATATCGGATTTAGAACCCCGATCTTTCAATCATCGTCAGTCCAGTCCAATGCAAGAGTGACATCTTAGTTAGACCAATCTATCACAAAAGTGTGTTATAGGTCAATAGAAGTGAAAATTACAATACATTTTGAAACGCCTTTTAGAATAAATTCTTGTACAAACACATGAATACCATAAATATTCGAATATCATACACCTATGCTTTATCAAGTAATATCCCCTCTTAATATTTAAAGCAAAACCACTTATTGCAATCCAGGATGTGTTAAAAGCTAACTAAGTATGTAGTGTTTTTACAGTCTATGACATTCACTAAAAACTTTTTATCAATAAAAGATTAATAACCTCACTTCCAGTACATGATTGACTCACCTCCCAACTTTAACAAGTAATAAGGCACTACCATCATCATAGTGTGTTGGATCCAGTAAATTGACTTCTCGCACGGAAGCTTCAACAAAGAATCAATTTATAATAGTGTTAATAATGTCATTCACATATACTAATATTGTGGGAGAAAAAAACCAGTACATTCACTCTTCACCCTTATTGTGCTCATGATAACAATAATGAATAATCATTAACTATTTTCCCTATAATGATCCACATTTAAATTCAAACTCACCAGTTTGGAAATGTTTAAGCTCGTGTAGCAAATATACATGACATTTACCGAGAATGGTAGCAAAAAAATACAATGTATATTCCACTATGGTATAGGTTATAAAACAGGGCCATAGTGCAATCTATCAAGGAAAAACTGCTTCCTTTAAGAGTAAAAGAAGTGTACATACTACATAACAAACACATTGTATTAATTAATTACCTCCACATTACCACCACAATTGAATCAGTGCTTATGTGATCTAAGATACAAGTTTCGAAATAAACTGGACTTCTATTGAAAAAGATATCAAGGTTTGACTCTGTTTCGGGTGAAATTTGGGTGGTTTTATCACCCTCTTTCCACACTAATGCGATTGTATTCCCTATAGACTACTATGTACTCTACCAGTGGTAACGGGACAAGGTATTACAGACTTGTCTTACAAGCAAACCAAATGTTGGTTTGAACAAACAAAACTTGAAATAATAATTCTATTAAACTTATTTCACCACAAAGTCATTCGATGGCAGCGTGTTTAAAACTGAGCACTACAACTCTTACACAAGGAGTCGATATCTGGTTCTACTTTTGTACACGTGAGGGGGGAGGGGTTGTTATGAAACTGTAGTATTTTATCTACTCCATATTATTTGTATTATATATGCATTTTACAAAAGTTAAAGGTATTATATTATTTTACTCTTATTTCTGGGCTATGATATTAAGTATTGCAACACTATTCTGGCTTTATCTTCCTCTAATCATGTTTGAGTCTTCTTCAGAAGCAAGGGTGTACAATGGAAGGGTGCAGTACCGCAAGTTTTAAAATATTTAAGAATAAAGGAATACATATTAACCCCTCCTTAAGTGTAACATTACAAATATGACCCTACAACGTGAGACCTTACTTACTTGATAGCTCCTCCCATAATAATTATTGACCAATACAATTATGATGCCCAACGTGGGGCATGATTAAAAAAATTAATGAACCACCAAAACAGACTCATTTCCGAAAATGTACTGTAAAATTATGGCGCCCAATGCGAGTCTTGACTCATCAACCCATCCCATAGTTGAACATAACAGGGTATTTTCATTAACATTATTTTGTTTCCTTTCTCAAGTTAAATTATAGATGGTATATTTAGCCACCTTATTTTTACATTTTTTAATTAGGTTGTTAATATGCTTTATGTAAAACATCTAAACTTTGTTTTAGATTAATATTTAATAAATCTTGTTCCTCCTATTAACACAATTACTCGAATGTCCTGACTACTTAACTTGCATGTTTATCTACTGAATTAAGGGGCATGGGTTCAAATATAAGCTAAAGAAGAAAAAGCTTCACTGCAAAATTGAGTTTGTTACTTTTCACCAAACGTTTGATCAAAGCTCTGGGATCCTATCATTGTATTTATCCTAAGAATAAGTTTGAATAAAACGTTGATAGCTTGTATAGACATTGAATTTTTAAATTTATAGTATATACCAACTGAAGATTAGATATTTAAACTGTTCTATCAATTTTTTAGTACGAAACTTTAGCTCAGTCAGTAGCGTGTCTGCCTACTGAGCTAAAGGTCCCGGGTTCGATTCCCGACATAGCCGAAAATTTATCAATGGTGAAAATTTGGGCTTACTAATTCAGAATTGATAAAAAAAACGGGCGGAGACTAGATGTTGTGCCTGTTCTAGTCTTAGATTTTAAGGCAGATGAAGCTATGACAGGCCTAGCCAGCTGGTAATGGAAAATATATGGCTTGAATAAAAACAACTGACCTGAGCTACAAGCTGGTAACAGTATTATAATATGTATATTTGTTTTGTTACTTTGAGTAGACAGACAGTAAGAGCACGGTAGAAAAAAAAAAGGTTTTGTAAGGGCAAACATTTTTTCCGAGAAATAATATTAAGATTTTATCAATATGCATGCTGTAACCGCTGCAGATCACATAATCTGACGTATGAATGTATACACATATTTCCATTCACTTTTTAATAACATTTTCCCCCTACCGCCTTCCTTGTTTGTAAAACTTCTGCTGATAACGGACCCGTTACCCTTATACTTACAATCCTGCAGTCGGTAACCGGAATCGCAAACGCCAACACTGCTCCGTTCAGGAAGTTGAGATGTATTCTGAACAAGCCCGTAGTACTTCTGCTCGGTGGGGCGGCCAACAAGTAGATCTGGTAACAGAGAGAACATAACACTGTGGCAGAAACATGACTCGGCAGGTTGTAGGTTCGATTCTAGCCGTCTAACTACCTTTAAGCAGGATTTGACCTTAACTTTTGTCTCTTGAGACCATCGACGCCCCTTGATAAGCTACAAGAGTTCAAATTCTAGTTTAAAAAATATAATTCACTACATACTACTAACCGGTCGGGTTAAAGGCATTTAATCACATTTTTGGTGTTGGTAGAATTTAGAGGAAATGTATCCTTATTTGCATATAAAGAGAGGATGAAAAGCGTTTTAAGAAAAATCACGCCCACCTCAGATACACCCGGCCGGAATTGAAGTCCTGGATTTCCAGTCGCAGACTGGAGCGTGACATTAAGCCCACTGATGCTTGTGTTATTTATTATAAAATGTTTATATAATGATTACATGAATGCAATTAAAGTCTCTCAAAAGAGAAACAACTAAGCTGGTGGGTATTTTGAAGACTATAAGTCATCCATAAACCACGTAACGCTATTGAGAGAAGAGGGTGGAGAGGGAGAGAGAGAGAGAGAGCTCTAATGTCTACATTGTGTTCCATGGGGAGAGGGTTGGTACATTAGTTTTACATATAATATACGCCCTAAATCTTAAACTTAAATTATAATGCTGAAAAAATAGTATTATTGTTAATGTTTTCACCGTTAGTAAACATAAACCTACTTATAGATTATTTCATAATATGTACGGTGTTGAAAATGTACGTTTTTTCCTACCGCTATTAATTATGAAATTACATTACAAGGGAGGGTAAAAAAAAGAAATAAAAAAGTGTTACGTGGTTTATGGATTACCCTTATGCTAGCAACGTCTCTCGCCTAAACTCGAGACTGCTACAATAAGCTAAGTCAACAAGCAACAATGAGAATTTGATGATCGAAAGAAACCTAGGCAGTAACTTAATAGTTTTTATCATTTTAATCGCTAACATTTATATTTTAATTTTTCACCTTCCTATAATCATTATAATCACTTAGAAAAGTAAATATAATGCTATACTCTCAAAAAACCACCCGAAACACCCCAAGACACCAAATGGGGTCACGACTCCTGGGTTGAAGAAAACCATTGGGCTAAGCTGTATACTCTTCC
>CABEEJ010002760.1:21144-33970 GCA_901482245.1 Timema douglasi
CCCCCCCCCCACCCCCTCCCAACACATGAGTTTACACCTTTATTTGTAAAAGTGTTAGAGTGTTTAAAAGTTCCTAGCTACCAAAATCCTATGCAATAAAAAATAAATCCTTACTAACCCAAGACCAAGCGCCATCATTAAAATCCCCCCCCCCAACATTTTTTTTAGCACCGCGATTTACTACTTTTTCAAGTTGTACGCCTATGTATTAACTAGGGAAATGTGTTAGGGGTTATGAAAGTGTTAATTTAGAGGAAGTGCACCCAAATTTTCTTGTAGAGTGGAGAGCCCTTTAGGAAAATCAACCTCAATGCACCCGACTAGGATTGGACCTCGATCTCCCTGTCTTCGGAAGTCTAGTCCAACACGAGAGTAGAACGTTAGTTAGACCACGCGGCCACCGCGTCAAAAGAACCACTTCATTTATTACCGTCCTTATGCCCCGAGGATAAAGCTATGCGAATGTAACCTGTAACTCTAAAAGCCAAAATCAGCCTAAATACTCCCAAACCGGTTGACGCTTCTGTCAAGTCGGTGCAAGAGTGCAGCTGATAGGTTGATTAAAACCCGCAACGTTTGGCAAGCTGAGAAGTCAGTCTCGTCCATTCTGTTTCACCGGTGAAGAGGTTGGGATTCAAATCTTCGCTTTATCAGCCATAAATTATATTTAGCATCTGTCGAACAATAATATTAAATAATAAAATATTAGGTCTGACAATTTTTTAATTTATTTTAGTACAGTGGCCTTCTACATGTTTGGGCTGAATTAGTGTACCCCGCATATGCGAAGAGAGCGGAAAAGCATAAAGAAAAAAAAAATCATCAATGCTCCCAAACGGGATTCAAACCCCGATATCCCCGTCATTGATAGTCTACCTAGTATATTGCGAGAATTACGTTTTATACCATTTTGTTCATCGGAGCTGGTGGATTGACAAATTGAATATGGATTCGTGTGCACTGCCAAAAAAGTCGCCAGAACGTTGATACAATACGCCTAGCTAACACGTGATGCACACTGCCCAAGCTGCATTAAGATAGGCGTTGTATAAGATCTACTAGCTTTGCTCGTTATGAGCTCCGGCCCCAAACCCACAGTGAGTGTAAACTATTGTAGTTCTAGCGTTGTTTTGAACGTTGATTTATTTTTACAATTTTATGATTCTAGCTGTCCCATAAGTGTGTCAGAAAATTAAAAAATGTTGGAAAATGAGCAAAATTTACCTTAAATCAAAAAATCTAGCTCTGGTGCAATCAGTTTTTTGATAGGTCTTACTGTTAGGACACAAGAGGCCTTCAAAGAAAGGTCCGCACTAACTTTAAAGTTGCTACGCCATTTTGAATTTTTTTTTCAGGGGTTAAAATTATTTTCTTAAACTTTTTGGAATTTTACCGTCGTTTACAGGCTAGAAGCTATAAGTTTGCCAAATTTCAAGTTTCTAGCTCATCTGGAAGTGGGTAAACATTTATGTTAGTGAGTGAGTCAGCCATGCGGCTTTATAGTATAGTTACCCGCCTCGGTGGCGTAGTTGGCTAACGCGCTTGTCGTGTGGAGCTCTACTGCTGAAGACGGGGAGATCGAGGTTCGAATCTCGGTCGGGTGAACTGAGGGTGGTTTTCCCAAAATGGTTTTCCACTCTCCCTCCACGCAAATGCGGGTTAACTTCCTCTAATTCAACCTTCCCAATCCCTATTCCATTAGAGTAATTAGTACTTAAAGCGTATGACCCGAATGGGTATTAAGACGTGGTGCTAAATATTATTATTATTATTATAGTATAGTGAAGTGAAGAGCCGGCACTGAAAGGGCGATTAACATTATATATATATATATATATAAAACAAAATTACGTAAAGGGAAAGTAGGATTTTTTTAGTAGTAAAAAACCCCTCAATGATCCTGTTCTGGAATCGAACCCTGACCAAAAAAGACCGACATCTCTTTTCACTTGTCTATCAGTGCGGGTATTAATAAATTAAGTTTTCCCCCCACACCTGATCCACAACTCCCAATAAGGTCATCAACTGAGTCAAATCGGCTGGCGCATGCTGTGTCAAAAAATATTAAACCAAAACTAAGCTTTAACGATACCGTAAGCTAGTTTATTAAAATATTTGCTGAACATACTATTTTTTTCATCTATCTAATACTAAAAATAAAATAAAATGGACTTTCTTCACGAATAAAAACGATTGTATGGATTTATAAAGTATGAGTTTGGTAGAGAGAAACTTTAGACAAAACAAACATTTTATATACTCAATTCACGGTAGGAATTACTCTCGAAAAGGTCTTTTTTTCCTGCCAATATCCTACTATATAATAGCCTTCTGGTAGGGAAAAAGAGCCTTATAGAATACAATTCCTACGCTGAACAAACTTTTTAAGTATTAACACTCGTCGCTTCTTTTTCATATAGATATTACGAGTGCAGATTACATTATCGTATGACCTCGTGGAAGTACATAATGTCTGGTAACTTTTTTGCCGCAATTAGACTTTAGTTTGCTTTTAACGTTATATGAGCCTAAACTAGAGCACTGAAAGGAAATAGGATTAGTACCTAGTTAGTTTTATGTATTTATTCTCCATATTTTGAAATGTAAACAAAAAAGTTTCTGTAGAGTCGTCTACGCCAAAATTTACAAATACTAATCAGTACAATTCACAAATGCAGCATTTTAAAGGTCATATTTTGCTGACGCACCTCCGTAAACTAATGTGGAAAACACAGAAGCCAGATATTATATCAAAATTAATAATTCCACAGGAAACTATTTTATTAGTCGCTTTAATCGATGCGAGCGAGTCTGATGCCTCGGACTGCTTAGCCTCACCAAGTGTTTTATTTTATTTTATTTCTCAAGTCACAAAAGTGTCTGCACGCCACACCATTTTTTTTAAGACACTCCCAAGCAACGGATTTGTTATGCCTCCAAAAACCTGTTGCTAAGGAAGTAATAGTATGCCGAAGAAAGATATGAGGCGTGTTAGCTATAACCTGATTTAGGTAGGAAGAACCATATCTGGTAGTTGATAAATTTACTAAAATAATTCTAATATATTGGTGACCTGGTGGTCTAGGGGTAAGGTGTCAGACTTCTGTGCTGGCGGCCGGGGTTCAATCCTCGGTCCCGACACAGATGTATCTGATTAACAAACCCTTCCTTCACCTCTGACAAGACATCTTGTGAATGTGGGGAATGCCAGGCCTCCACCGTGGTTCGGATTCCACGTTAAACTGTAGGTCCTCCATTTAATCTTACAATCACCCTACCATTACACATTAGCTTAAGTGCGTATAACCCGAACGGGTAGTAAGACGCGGTGCTAATAATAATAATAATAATTCTAATATATTCATACATCAAGTCATGTTATCTGCAGCTGTCGTTATATTACCAATGCCGATAAAATAACACAAGTAAAATGTTAGCAATGTTGGCCAATAATAAATATATCTAATTTCTAAACTGTTCTTCCAAGCAAACTAAGCCTATAGGTACCTTTTGTTCACACTGAAAAGGTAGCAAACTTACCTCCGAGGCTCCATTCTGGCGTAGCTTATAAGATAGGGGCATAATTTACTACATGAAGGTAGGAGTGCTATTGTTCAAGGTAAACGGGGTGTAAGCTACCATCAAAACCCTTCCCTTTTCGCACCCTTTTTTCTTGGACTAATCTCGTAGCTGCCTATCAGAGAATTAGACTAACCTAAAATGAAATGATCCTTATTTTAAGCCCTTGAAAAGATGACGGGGTAAGCTTAAAGTGTACCAGGTCCTTCTAGTGTCAGAATCCTTTAAACCAAGCAAGTCTTTCTATCTGAGCCTTGATACTGTGTGGCACGTGGATTCCAGAATCATTATCATAATAATCAACTGTTTCCAGCATGTGATCGGGTCATTAATTAAAATGCCTCCATCTTCTTCGATCCTTTTAACATTCTTCCTCTTTTAATTGTTTATGTTATTGTCCTCTCACTTGCACACTTTATGTTATAGGCTCCTCTCATCGCTTTCTTGGCTTTCATTGCGGTCTTTTTCCTACACAAAATATAGTTTCAATAATCCGACATGTCCTCACTACGTGCAATTTAAATTGTTGTGCAGTATCCGCATGCATATTATTTTCCCACTACCATTGTTTCTTTGTTAGTGAGAGAGTTACATACCTCCGTGGATGTACATTAGCCCCATGGCTTCTTTGGTGCTGACTGACAGCTTTGAAAAGTTACCAGAACAAATTGTGTATCCCTACGCCAAACCATATGATCTGCAAAAACATGTGTTTAGCAGCTGTCACTTCTGACGGTCAAAATTTAGGTATGTACCTAAATGTTGACTGTCAGAAGTGAACTGTGAGTTGTCAGTCAGCACCAAATAAGTCATGGGGCTACTGTAGCTTTGTTCGCCCGCCTTAATGAATGTTTACACTGTACTCGTTCATATTGTGGATGAATTTTGCATTTCCCCATTAGTGTAATTTTACTGTGCAAGAAATATGGCAAATGAAAAGAAAAAAGAAATGTTTTTTCCAATTGAAGAAAAACTTCAGGCCCTAAAAAGAATAGTTACCAACAAAACCTATTTCATACCTATTCTGCACTACAATTTATAGTAATTTGGTATGTTTCTCTGCCCTTACTCCTCCTCACCTGTTTCCGTATTATCCTACATTTCGGTAATCCGACCAACTGTCGGTCCCGTTTAGGTCGGATTATTGAGACCCTACTGTACTTAATTTTCATCATTTTCTGTGGTATCCTCTCCTTCATCCTCATTACATGCCTATAACATCTCATGTATTCCAACATCCTCATTACATGCCCATACCATCTCAGCCTGGCTTCCTCTACTATCTCATGTACTCCAACATCCTCATTACATCCACATACCATCCAGTATTGCTTTCTATACTATCTCATGTACTCCAACATCCTCATTACATCCACATACGCTTTCTCTACTTCCTCATGTACTCCAACATCCTCATTACATGCCCATACCATCCAGTCTTGCTTTCTATACTATCTCATGTACTCTATGTACCCCCACTCTTCTTCAATATCCAGAGTAAAACTTTTTTTTAAATTAAGAGATAAAATAAAATAAAACATGAATGATTAGCATTAAAATGACTTTCCATATTAAAGAGCAAGCCATGCCCAGCCCACCAGCTGGGATTACCTCCGATGGAACTCGCTGGCGTTTATCACAATCATATCATTGGTTCGATACAGTCTTGTCCTTCGTTTCAAAGTGCTCGAAAGTTTCACGGAGTATATTACTTATGGACTTACATTAATTTGACATGTGAAGAGAGTTTGGCAGTGATTCAATTTCAAATCAAGTATTTTATCATGGGCGTAACATTTTAGTTTTCAGTAACGGATTAATTTGATCACATTGCTTAGCTTCTAGAGGCATTTAATTTGCTTAAGCATTTCCAGGCAGGAGCCATTTCAAATAGCTCTTAGAGGGATACAATCATTAAAATTTTCAGGGGAAGACAATTCTAAATTACATCTGCCAGCATCCAATTTTCCAAAATTTGCCGGGAGAGGACCACTTCAAATAGATTCTATAATATACATCTAATGTGATAAAATATTCCAGACAAAAACCACTTTAATAGCTTATAGGTAAATTCAAATTTCAAAATATTTCCTGAGACGAACGACTCCAAATAGCTCATAGAGAAGTATAATTTAAAGTTATGATTCAGAGGAGGACCATTTAAGGGTTAAAGCCCCTCAACGCCTCTTTTTATTTGCTAAGCTAATTAACTACCCCCACCCCAGACAAATACAGTTACGCCGCCACTGAAATCGAGTAGAACAAAGAGAGTGGGGCTTGCGCTTTGCCCTTGATACTGAGCCCGGTTTGAGCCCCTGGCAGGCCTGCATCAACGTAAGACCTCTCAAGGTAAACAGTGGGTACGTGTTTCAGAAAATACAGGCTCATTTGATATATAATTTTATAGTACAAAGAGTTTAAAAAGCCAGTGAATAATCTATTCGTTTCCAAACAACCTTGTCGGAAAAGATAGAGCATGAGCACTTCAAACTCATTACGCCAACTGAGGTGTATACTATCGGAAGAAATCCGATAGCGTGACACATGTAGTGTTAGGGGGGCTGGGGGGAGGAGGGGGAATGCGTCGCAGTGCGGTATTAAAGTTGAAGGGCAGGAAAGAGTTGCGACTGGGAAAAGTATATTCTAGATCCGACTCTGAAAAAAAAACCTAGAGAGCACTCGGGGTGTAGTTCGGCTTCCTGTCACGAGGGGTGGAGGAAGGAGGAATGATCGATTAAAAAATAAAGGTCGCAGTACTCAGGACATTCAGCACTGGACCCCTTGGCACATCTTTTTCGTCGTTTTATTTTTTATTTTTTAGACCCACGTCTTATCCATGATTTTAAATTCAAACAAAGTTCATGGTAAACAAAGTCATGCTTGGTTCGAACAGAATTGTAATAGACTTCCATGGTCTCGGGGTAGAGAGCATGCCTCAGAAACCCAATGTTCGTGAGTTTCAAACCCAACCGGGATCGACACATTTTTCTTGAGCAATAAGATTTCGTAGCACAACTTCCTTCGGAGGGGATGTAGAAAAGCCGTTGGTCGATTGTGGCATGTAAAAGAAGCCTGGAAGTTATGTTCAGAAAACTTTCCCGGCAAAATTGGTAAACTCTTTTCCTTTCACTCTTATACATTTCCATGTTTTTTTTATAGGTTTTTTTAGCACCACGTACCCACGTACCCGTTCGGGTGATATAGTCACTTGGTTCAAAAAGTGCTTGTAAATAAATAACATAAAAAATCTGAATTTTTTATATATATAATATATTAGTATATATAATGACCAGAGGCAGGTTTTTATGGTGAATATTTTTTTAAAATTCTCATTAATTTTTCAAAATGGTGGTGTTTTGTGTTGAAAATTTCACACAAATATTTACTGTCATATCACCCTAATCTATATCGCCAAACTGTAGCATACAGCATGTGGTAATATTTTTTTCACTCATCGTGGTTCGTCTATCAGTCACTACCAAATTGTACGTCGAAAAATACCGTTCACTGTCTGCATTTGAAATGGGCAACCAAAGAGATTGCAGCGATTTTTCTACAAAAACATTAAAATGTTCACCTTTGTGTTTCAAACCTATGAGAGCTTTTACCACATCCACATAGTCACTGTCAGTTTGTTCGGAAATTAATGTGCACAGTTCTTTGTGGCCTAGTTGAAAATCACACTGCAAGTCTCGGAAAGCAGGAAGGTCCTTGAACATTCTTTCAAGTTCCCTCCCATCACTTGAACTAGGCCTGCTCAGTAGCTTAGTAGGGTCAAATAGGTACCCTAATGCTTTTATTACTTTTATTTCATCACTATTTTTGGCTAGCATTGAATATAGCTTGGCACAAGTTAGTGCACCACATGCCTTCAAACACTCCTCAGTTTGTCCTCTACATAGTGGTGAAACTTTGGCTAACATCTGTACAACGTTGATACCAAACTGACCATCTCTCACTAATTCACACTTCGCTTTCAGTGATTCGATTCTTGATTGTACTAAATGTGCCACAGGCTTATCTTTACTTTGAAATTCCAAAATTGGATTTGTAATTAATTTACAATTTTCTGACACAAAGGCTACTTGAACCTTGACCATTTTACATTTAGTGTCATTCAAGTGTTCATCCAACAAATTTTGACCTTGAACTGAAAGATTGTTATTTTGTTTGAGAAAATTAACAATTGCATCAAAGTATTCTGACAAGTACACGACAGAATTAAACCAACTAGACCAACGAGTTAACACAGGAATTGGGTAAAGTTTCACTTCTAGTGTCGGGTAATTTTCAACTAGATGTTTCTTATATTCCGTTTTTAATTTACAAGCGTTTCTGAAAACGTTCTTTAGGCCAGAAATTACAGAATTCAACTCTTTTAAGTTCTTTTGCCATATTTCTCCGAGTAGATTAAACTTGTGACACCAGCACGTAAATCCTAATAAATTTTCACCAATTAAAACCTTTAATGTACTAACACATTTAATCATGTATGGAGAACCCAATATTGTTACAGTGAAATGTTCGGAAAACCGTCCAAACTGTTCTAGTTTGACCCGCCTCGGTGGCGTAGTTAGTTAGCTAACGCGCAAGTTTCGTGATGAGCTAGACTGCCGAGGACGGGAGACCGAGGTTAGAATCTCACTCGGGTGAATCGGGGTGGTTTTTCCCTAAATGGTTTTCCTCTCCCCCCCTCCACGCAAATGTGGGTTCACTTCATCTATATTCAACCTTCCAAACTCCTGACCAATTAGAGTAATTAATACTTAAGCGTATATTACGAACGGGTAGTAAGACGTGGTGCTAAGTATTATTATTGTCATAGTTTGGACATGGCTTAAGGTCATGTGGTATGGGACGCGAAAAAAGGCTAGTGTGTTTGCAGTTTTTATAGCAAAACTTTTTTTTGTAAAATAAATCAATTACTATCCAGTATAAATCGAGAGTTCAATTTTCTTTACGTGGTGATATCAACAGTAATTGAATATCTGACAAGGGTGTCCTAGAATTTATTTACAATTTTTTCTCTTCACTTAAAAAATTTGTCATTTAATGCCGCTATGCTCATGACAGATATTCAACAACTGTTGATATCACCATGTGAAGAAAACTAAATTCTATGTTTCTACTGAAGAAATATTTTATTTATATTGGCTAAAAATAGTTTTTCTATAAGAAGTGAAGGAAAAAACTGGCCTTTTCCCGCGTCCCCTTAAACCCCACCTTAAAGCTATTATAGTTTGTGTTGGGGAGGGGTGGGAGGAATGGAGGTAACATTTGTTATAAATGCTTATGAAAACAGATTTTTTTTTTTAATTAGCTTTCTGATGATATATTGAAAATATAATTTTTAAAAAATGTCAATTTGGGTTAAACATTTTCATATCATTAGGTTTCAGAAGAAGGGGAATATTTTTTTCCCCCCTCACTTTGATTACAACAATAACACTGAATCTGGTCTAGGGCAGACTCGCCGTTAGTGACATATTCAACCACGAGGCGCTGTATTCGGTTCAGTGGAGATGAGAAATGTAATTACTATTATTGCTTTTTTTGAGACTCATTTAAATATTTGGAATTTTTTATAGAAAAAATTATAGACAATTTTCCAAAAACAACAATTTTTCATCTCACATCTATAGGTTAAGTACTATGAGGGGAGTTTGGTGATAATACATGTTTTCGAGCCAATGTCTTTCTATAAGTTACACGTTTATTTAAAGTTTTTAAACCTCTTCAGTGGCCGCATGGTCTAAAGGCTTGTCTCTCGCAATAGACTAGACTGCCATCGACAGGGAGATCGGAGTTTGAACCCCGGTCGAGTGTACTAAGAGTGGTTTTCCCTAAATGGTTTTCCACTTGTATTCCACGCAAATACGAGTATATTTCCTCTAAATTCAACCTTTCTCATGCCTAACACATTAGCATAATGAGTACATATAGCCTGCACAGCTAATAGATGCAATGCTAAAAAAAATCAAGTTTTCAGTTAAATGTTCCAAATTCCCAAATGTTTCAGTTTCTTGATTAGTTTTTTAACCTATACAAATGTAATAATGAGCATCACTAAAGCAAACAGACATTCAAATTTCAAACATTAATGTTGATAATTTGTCAAGTTGTAAAAAAATGTAAAAACATCGCTATATTTTCATAAAGAATATGGAAGAATTGACTGTCATGTATTATGCATCTGAAATACTTTAGACATTAACTTTTATTTAATGGACATGCGGACTATGGTGTCGAAATCATCTATTCTGATTTGTCAGTGAGCGGGCAGTCAAGGTTCGAATCACGGTAAGATGTGTTGAGGATATTTTTTTTACCTAAACAATTGTTTTCCACTCTCTCTTTACGCAAAAGTGGGTATATTCCTTTTAAATTCTAATGTCATCATCTTTACTCCATTAGTGTACAATTATATGTGGATAGCAGGTACAGTAGCCTCATGGCTTCTTTGGTGCTGATTGACAACTCACGGCTGACTTCTGACAGTCAACATTCAGGTAGATACCTAAATTTTGATTGTCAGAAGTGACATCTGCTAAACACATGTTTTTGAAGATTACATGGTTCGGCGTAGGAATACATAATTTGGTTTGGTAACTTTTCAAAGCTGTCAGTCAGCACCAAAGAAGCCATGGGGCTACTGTATAAGTGGTAAAACGTGGCCAACAAAAAAAATATTAAAAAATCAGCAAGGCTATATAGATAAATAGAAATAGTTTAGCGTGACCTTTTTTTATAAACCAATATAGTTATTCAATCATAGATGTGTTATACAAACACTAGGCTAATTATATAAGTAGGCTACTTCAACAACTAAATAAATCAGATTCCTTTACCTTGTATGTTGAATTGAACTTAAGTACAACTTAAAGAATAAAATATAGCTTTAAAGGGTTAAAAAAAAATGCCCCAATAAACGGCTTCTACAAATAGGCTATTGTAAGTGAAAAGACCAACTGAGCCATTTCTAAGTCAATTAGTGAAAAGCTCGGAGGCCTGTAGAACTAAAGAAACATTTTAAAATTACTTTTAAGAACAAAAGACTGGGATGGTTGCAGGAGATGCTAAAATATTACTTTCAGACAGTTGCAACCACAAGAAATATTCGGCAGCCAAAATAAAAGTATTTGAAAATACAAATAGGCCAACTAGACTTTTGATAAGCCGTTAACAATGTTACAAGATTGTTAAATGAAAATTACATGTAAAGGAACATATTAGGCCATTTCCCAAAATTACTATTTTTACAGGCCTAACCAAAAGAATAGTTTAAAATCCAATATTGTAGGTGTATCATTATTACCATAGCCTACATTTTGTGTTAAGTTAAACCTTGAACAATTATTTTTCTACATTCACTGCACTTAAAAAATGTGTTCAACTTTGCTATTTTGCCTGAATTTTGTAAACCTACTTGTTTATTTAAAAAAAATGTTTAGCCAAACTCCTCTTATGTGGAAATTTTATTTTAAATTAATGTTTCTAGACATGAAAACAGGACAAAATTAAAACACCGATTTTTTAAATGAAAATAACATTTTTGACTACCAATTTATTACACTTATCCATTATCTGTCATGTTGACAGGCATAACCTAAAATACTTTTGCTTATCTATTCACAAAAGTAGGCTTATTTATGTAAACCACCAACCCTTCTACCAAAACATTTCAATATTGACAAGAAGCTTTATTAACAAGATTTGTAAACACTCCTTTAATGTGAGCAAAATAATCTAGGTAATAACATGATGAATAAAATGTTAAACTTTGTAACTTTAAGAATAGATAAAAAAAAAAGCAATACTTGGTTCTAGAAATTCTTTTAATTACAAAACCTAGATTATGAAAAAAAGCCTCCCCTTTTACAATTAATTGTACAAAGCTAAAGGTGGGAGTTTAAGTGGTATGAGAAAAGGTCTGTTTTTTGTGTTTTTCAATAGCAATCATTTTTTGGCTAGAATAAATAAGATAGGATCTATATCTCAGGTAGAAACATAGTTTAATTTTTTTCACATGGTAATATCAACAGTTGTTGAATATATACCATAAGCATAGTGGCATTAAACGAGAAACTTTTTAAATGAAAAGAAAAGGTTGTCATTAAATTACAGGAGACCGACAGATATTCAAGAACTGTTGATATCACCATGTGAATAAAATTAAGCTTTATGTTTATCCCGAAGAAATATTCGATTTATTTTGACCAAAAATATGTTTAGCTAGAAAAAAAAATGTAAAAATAACTGCCCTTTATTGTGTTCCCCACACCCCCACCTTAAAATATGGAAATAATCTTAGCTATGGATATAGCCGCATCAAACGTCATACCTATTCGTAGATTTGAGATATAATACTTAGGCACAGTAAATTAACCAATGACTCTCTCCTTAGAGTGTCAATGCTCTGCCACTTAGATATCCAGGTATCATCTTATGTTCAAGGTTTCTGCCTTAAGCTATGAGTGAAGAATAACACTGAGCACAGGACAATTCTTGGATAGCTCAGTGGTAGTGTATTTGTTTGCCCCAGGTTCAATTTACATGTCTAGGTGTCATTTTGTTCAAATTTATAAAAACCTAGATTTGCTTAGGCTAGTTTTATAGGTACATGTTAATGTTGGAGTGAATTTAGAATAAGATACCGATAGGTTTTAAAATGTGCCATTAAGGTGAAGTGGTAGGTATTGCAAATTAAAGGCAGATTTTATTTGCAGTTTTTATTGAAACTTTTTTTTTGCCAAAATAAATAAAATATTTCCCCAGAATAAACATTAAGTTTAATTTTATTCACATAACACCCTCAACAGTTCTTGAATATTTGTTAAGAATGTCCTAGAATTATATTAGCTCTTTTTCTCTTCATTTAAAATTTTTTTAATCAAAGCTTAAATGACAAATTTTCAAGAACTGTTACCATACAGAGAAAATTACTAAAGTTAAATGTTTTTACCATAGAAGTGTTTGAATTATTTTGCCTGAAAAAAATATTTGCTAAGAAAACTGCAATAAAAAAACTGACATTTTCTCAAGTATCTAACCTCCTAGCCCACTTTAAGAGCCCATCTCATAGCTGCCTAGCCCGAATATTTGAAAGGTAGGCCTGCATATTTACTGTACAGTAGGCCTACTCTCCAACCAAAATTTGTGTTCGATAGCAGTTTTCTGAATTCTTCACTTCACAACAGGGGAAGTTGGAATAAGTAGGGACTATATAATACAAGGCCGTAGCTGGAAG
>CABEEJ010002760.1:34186-58669 GCA_901482245.1 Timema douglasi
CCCCACTGAAATTATTGGCTGGCTACGGCCTTGCTAAAATAGTTATTTTAATTTTGAAAATTATAATCTTTTATATTTAGAGGTTTTTTTTTAAAATGCTATAAAATGGTTTGATTATTGTTTTAAATTCCACTGTTTGCTACTTGGAAGACTCCAGAAAACCTCATCACCATGTAATGAATGCTTGGTTTGAGCTGTGGTAACTACTTAAGTGTCATCTATGACCTATGGGGTGAGATGAACTCTTAAGTTCAACTTCTAAGTAGACTGTTTTTAATAAATAAACAACATTCCTTTACCAGTAGTTTGTTTTATTTTTATTTTATAGTAGCAAAAAGAGGGATTGTTGTTTTGGGCACCTTGAAAATAACATTTATTTTAGTTTGGTTCTAGTTTGAATCTACCTGAACAAACTTTTTAAGTTCGGTACTAAGATTTTAAAAAAAATCAATTTTATATGTAGGCCTACAGTATCGTACAGTAGGCCTATGGACAAAACCCTTTGATTCTGTTAAATATATTTTGTACCATTAATTAGTTTATTAAATTTGTATAAATCAAGCAGTCTTTAAGACTAGATTTTTAACAAATGAAAATAACTGATTTTAATGCTATGAAGTTAATTTAAACCAATTATTTTAGGCTCCCTGGTCAAATTTTTATTCATTAGTTTATAATCTATAATAGGCTAGTTATGTTGTTTTGTGTCAAGTAAGTGGTACTGGTAGGCCTATACAATCAGCGATAGAGGAGAAATTCTAGTGTAGAATTTTGTTCTCGTTAGCAGTATGTTATTGCTTATGCATTAACCTAAATATATGAATCCCACACACAAAGCAGAAATTACCACTTTAACCATAGTTTGCATTGTTGTTAACATTATTCTAGGAATGATATGTGTTTATTAATTTAATAAACTCTAAAATTGGGAAAAGCATTCTCAAAACACAGAACATGTTTACATAAAGGCATGCAGGAAGCTCATATATCTACTGGGCCTAATTCACAGCTGTGTTTTTAAAACAGCAGACTTACCTGCATTGCTGTAGTGACATGGCAAGGGTTTAATATGTAAATTATTGTTTGAGATGCTAGCTTAAAGCCAATCTCCACTCCCCATATCAAGCAAACAAGAATAAGTAAAGTTTTATAACCCTGAGGTTTCGTCACATTATTAGTGTATTTGGGCAGAGAAACGTTTTTAGTTCCCCAAAAAATTAGCCAGTATGCTATAATTAATGAAATCACAGTTTCTACTAGTATATTGAATGTACTAAGGAATGATGCACAATTGGCTCCACCGTTGCCAGGAATTGATCCGTTCACGCCACTGTATGCCCATTTAAACATTGTGTAGTCATAAATAGTATCTATTATAGTTTTAAATACTTAGTTCTTACAACATTGCACACAATGTCGAATATGCATGGGGTAGGTAAGTTGACAATAATGGTTCTCACTTAGCGAAATTAACCAGATTTAAGGAAAAATATTACTCTGAGTGAATAAATGAATAATTTTTAGATAATTTAAATAGTTGTTTTCTTTCTATAATAAGTTAAGGAAACAATAATTTAATAAAGAACCCGCACACACAGCAAAACTGTCTTTAAAAATTATGTATCTTAATAACATTGTGATTTACCAGTTTGACAAACATGAAGCCAAAAATCTCCTCGACTATGAATGTGTTTATGTTCTATTAAAGGTTTAAATAAATTAATTAAAACTATAAATGAAAATCTTTTATGGTTGAATGATATATATTTTTTAAGTTTTTAAATAGACACTCTAGATTGATATAGCAAAATAGAGGTAAATTTTTCTATGACAATACTAAGCAGGCGAAATACTGCAGTGCGTAAATACATAGTGGCGAGCTCTATCAACAAACCTAAATAGTTCATATATTGAGCGCTAGAAAGCACTGTTAATACCAGCCGATCCACAAAGTCAAGCTATTTGCATTCTGGTTATGATAACTTGTTTTGGTTTGAATTTTTTATGCTATTAACTTTTATTTTTTTAAATAATGCTGAGTAAAGCGTCTCGATTTCGACAAAATATTTACGATCCTACAATGTAATATTAACTTTATTTGATTTGGTTTTAGCTTTCAAAAATAATATAAGTATTATGTTTTTGTTAGTTTAAAACATTAATAACAATGTATTGTCATGATTGAGTTAATATTTCAAGGTGTCATTGGAACTTTTATCGTTCACAAAATTATGTTGATAAGTAATCTATTAAAACCAACATATTATATTTCTATTTTCTAGATTTAGTTCTCATAGTGTCTTCTTAGCTTTAATATTACTTTTTTCTCTAAACCTTGAACAAGTCTTCGATATTTCGAGCTTCGGCTATTGATCGACCGAGTATTGGGGTTTGAGTCCTGGCTAGTTGCATTGAGTTGTTTACTCACCCCTCACCCTTAAATAAGTTTTCAGTCTCCCTCCAAACAAATACGGATACACTAAGTCTAGAAGTCTTCTGGATTTTATTTTTTTAATTATTGCTTCATTAATGTGGATATTCCGGACCGGCCGGATGGGTATTAAAATGTGAAACAAGTGGAGGAAAATAAACTGAGAAATGAAGGCTTATACATTTTATTTTATAATATCATACACTAACAATATATAATGGGTATACAAGTAAATATTTTTTTCTCGCTAATCTATTAGGGTGCAAAACGTCATACTTGGTTGCAAAACAGGAATTTTATTTTTGCATTAAAAAAAACCCTAATCAGTGAGTGGGGGGACTACGCTTAACTTGCCCCTCCCCACACTTTTTCCGTTTTAAATATTTATTTTCTTAAAAAACTATTCAGGTGCAAAACGCCATACTTGAGTGCAAAACGGTGCAAAACAGGTCTTTTAAGATGATACTAAAAAATCCAACATTTTGATAGTGGGGGGAGGGGGGCTACTCTTGACTTGACCCCCCTAAACATAAACAGCCGTATTGTATCTGGAGTGATGGTGCAAAACGTGGTACTTGGGTGCAAAACGGTGCTAAATATGTGCAAAACGGTGGTGTATTTAAATTTTAATTTTGAGGAGGTGAGGGGGCCAATTTAAGTGATTTGGCTTTACTCCCCCTTAAGAAGGAGGCCGTGTTATGGATTTTCATCGATAGGCAAAAATCTGTCGACCTCGGCTGGGTTTGAACACGCGAAAATTGGAATCCAGAGGTAAGAACTTTGCCATAAGACCACCAAGGGCATCAGACTAACAATAACAACCAATTTAAGAAAATCATTGATTATTTAATATATGTTTTCTTTTAATTGAATACGGAAAATAAGTTTAAGTTTTTATTTTTCAGGGAAAAGTGAGTGAACGTTGTAAAATTCAGTTGATATTTAATCAAGTGATAGATATTGTTTATGGGCTATCTTACGAAATGAGATCGCCGCCCGATTCTGAAGTAATACGCTTGTATCTGATAAGAGCAGCGTTTAGCATTTTGTTTGCACTGCTCTTAGCTTTAATGGATGAAACAAGGTACAGCGCTTTATCCTACACACATACACACACATGCATAGCCACCTCCATCTTTCCCATATGGTTCTACAACGCTCCATCATACCGCACATATAATTAACGTCAATACGTGATTAGCCGATGACTTTTAAGTATGACACCGGTGGATTTTGTGTGTAGCCAGTGACTCGTATTACTTAATTCCGTCGATTGAGTGCGATCACGACATAATCTATGATTTTTTTTTTTAAAGAGGACTAATTGAATCGTGAGTGGGGGCTTAGTTGTATCGCGTTTTCCCTCGATTCTATTCAACCAAGGTGTACAGGAAGGAACGCTAGTCAACCATGAATCGTTCACTACTAATGGCCGTTCTGTTGCAAAGGGAAAACGCTTGAAAAAAAAAATATTCATTTAAGTTTGATGGTAGAGCTAATTTGATCAATGCCTGTATTTAGTATTTATTTAAATTAAAGTTGCTTTATTAAATTTTTTAAACATTGTTTCGAAAAATAATAATCAGAAGATGATCAATGTCATATGGCATCATTGTGCAGCTTTATTTTTATTGATCGTCGATTTTTCCATTCAAACAGAAAACGATATTGGACCAAAATGCCCTCCTATATCTGATTGCATTTTCGTGTTACGAGAAAGGTGCCCAGAAGAACCCTTGGCCAACTTTGATCCCATTGTGGATTACTCGTCAGCAGCCGTTTGTGAACAGGAATGTAAGAGGATGTTTCTATCGAAATGCTCGGCCCATTTAGAGTTTACTTCATGGTGTCACTGGTGTTGGATATCCGCAACGTCACAGAGTGGATATTCCAGGTGGGGATGGCTGACTTTACGCGACAAAACTTTGGAAGATGAACCAGTCGTGGTAAACGATGCCAAAAAATTACCGACAGTCATCGGAAAGTATAATTTTATTTCTTGTTTGACACCGCGGCACTCTTGTTTTGTTGGGCAGTTTGCGATGACAGATGAGGAAGTCTTGCTTCAAAGCACAAGTGACTCACTGGGTGGGGGAATCAAAAGCAAAATGGCGCAGAGGGAAAATGTCGTATTCTCTCGACGTCCAAGTGGAAACTACGAGATCGATACTGAATCCGAAAGGATGGAGCTTGCTGTTCAACCTATCGATACCGTCCAAGATGCTTCTGCTATCCTCCCTACACCCGGATCCATTAAGGCTTCAGATTCAATTACGTCGACTTGGAGAAGCACTTCTGTTGAAGAAACACTTCAAGATAGCTGGATAAGACTGGGTACTTATAAAGACGTGTCGAGTGGTATTATAGCCTCGAACAGAAAAAGTTCTAAAATGAAATCAAACCTCCTCCGTCTCCGAGCTTATGTTACAGACAAACCCGGGAAAAATGTCCGTTTTGAGGTCCCAGAGGACCATGTTACTCGATCTGGTGTGGATTCTGGCACTCCACCTGAGAGAAGCTTTGATGTTTCTTCTGACTCTGAATATTTAGGGAAGAGTGCTGCAATCCAAAAGGTAGCTGGAATAGATACCGGTGCGAATAAAGCTACGACGGAGGATTCCACAACACTACCAACGAATAAAAACACACACAAACATATTCAAAATAGTGGAGGCAGTATTCCCACGAGTAGTGAACGAATACATTTTACCTTCATTACCAAGACGAAGAGATCACCAGAACCAAATAAACGTAGATTACAAATCGTTGATGAAAGCCCCGAGGAAGTCGAACAGGAAACGGATATAGTAGCTGTTTTTAATTCTATACCGAAAGAAAATGTCAACACCGTTGGATATGCTAATGTAAATAAACATAAGATTAGTAGCACCGTGGAAATAAATACCATGTACGAAAGTGATACAAAGTGTATTAACAACACTACCCCAGAAGAAAGAGGCAAAACTGTTAGTAATATTACCATGGAGAAAATTGGCCAATATGTTGTAAATAACACCATTGAGGAAAGTGGAAATACTGTTATTAACACTAACTCAAAGGAAATAGCCAACACGCTTAGTAATATTACCATAGATAAAGGTGGCGAACATGTTGTAAATGATACCATGGAGGAAAGTGGTGAACATGTTGTAAATAATACCATGCAGGAAAGCGGCGAACATGTTGTAAATGATTCCATAGAGGAAAGCGGCGAACATGTTGTAAATGATACCATGGAGGAAGGAGGCGAACATATTGTAAATGATACCATAGAGGAAGGAGGCGAACATGTTGTAAATGATACCATGGAGGAAGGAGGCGAACATGTTGTAAATGATACCATGGAGGAAGGAGGCGAACATTTTGTAAATGGGACCATGGAGGAAGGTGGAAACATAGATAATGATCTGAATATTAAGACTAGCGTGTGCAGCGATTTCGAGAGCTACTTTCGAGGTCATTGCTACTTTCTCTACGAGTTCTCATTTGGAGGTAAGCTTCATCGTAAACAATAGTGTTTGGGTAAAGATATTAAATTAAGCATTTAATTTTAATTTTTGGTCTAGTACACTTTAGTTTCAGTCTTCTGACTATTAGTTATTTTTAATTAGTACAAGCACATAAACGAGACCTCAAATTATCAGTTTATTTTAAATTAATAAAGGATCTTATGGTATTCAAACCTGGAACTTTTAAATCCCTAGGCAGATGTTATCGATTTAAGGTGTAAAGTATCTTAACATGTATGCAATAAACATTTTGCTGGCATGAATAATTTTGAGATTAATTTCAAGTATGTAAACTACAAAATTGTTTGTTCAGTAATAAACTATTCTAAAAATTCCAAATTTAAATGTTCTAGCAAATTTTTAAATCTAATAAAATGTCACATG
Organism: Timema douglasi; assembly: GCA_901482245.1. Taxonomy (NCBI): domain Eukaryota; kingdom Metazoa; phylum Arthropoda; class Insecta; order Phasmatodea; family Timematidae; genus Timema; species Timema douglasi. The sequence continues at coordinate 40,511 of CABEEJ010002760.1, forward strand.
AGCTAACTAAAGAAATGTAATCACTTAGCTTGGTAAAAAAAATTGTATAATTGTTTCTATTTGATCAATATACATACAAATTATGGTGACCATTTGTAATAATTAAGCATGATTCTAAGATTTAGATAAATTGGTAGCAATACTGTCTTATGATTGAGTTAATGATTTAAGCCGTAAACGTTTAATTAAGAAATTGAGTTACAGTCCAATTTTCATAAGAAGCGGTTTTTTAGAAAATACAAACATAATATTTACTTTCTCTCTACCCCTCGGAGAGAGAAGTATTGTGATCTTAAACAAAATCTAACCAAGATTTTTATAAATGTCGACGTTTCATGACGACCTAAAACAGAAAAATTGGTTTTCTCAATCCCATCTGTCTGTCTGTGTTTCTGTATCTCTGTCTAGAACCGAAACTATTTAACCGATTGGGCTAAAACTTGCTATATAGGGTTTTAATAAAGTTTCCCCAAGGGGTTTTTGGAATTATATAACCAAACCTAAAATTAAGGGTAAATAAGAGAAAACATAAATTTTCTCCATATCTTGTCTAATGATTTTGATTAAATTTTCTTTAGACATTTTTTAACATTACAAATAAAATTGCATTTCCCATATTTCTATAAAAACGACTGCATTACATTAGCAGAAACTTACAATTTTGGCAATATCTCCACACCTATTTGAGATACAAAATAACTCATTGTAGTGTTGTAGTAATAATAAAAATTAAGATCTTTTATTTCATATATATTTTTATAGGGCCAATAGTTTCAAAGATATAAGCAAATATGTATATTTTTATGGAGCTCTTTCACAATAATTGAAATTGATTACTATGCTCTTTGTTGGACAGAAATATTCCTCTTTTCTAAATGTTTCTGTAAAAGTGTAGGGAAAACCCACATTTCACCAATGGTAATTTCTTTCCAACATGCCGAGAATAGAGCCCGGGACCTCTGTCTCAGTAAACAGACACGCTACCGACTGAGCTAAGGTGTCGGATCACTACTATCTTATATGTATTGATATTATACATAAAAATCGACATCTCCATACAACATGACTTGAAGTATCAGTACGTGAAAGTAGATATAGTAACTTTTCTAGCTGTCAGATAAAATATTTCCTATAAAAATGTGATTATAATAATTATCTTTAACATAAGAGTAAATAACGTACTTCAGTCTTTTCTTTTTTCGCAATAATTAATTATGGTATAAAAAAGATAGTTAATTTGATCTCTAACCCAATAGTTGATAATATCGATGATCTTCACAGTTTAGAATAATCGTGTTAGTCTGACAGGTACAGTAGCCCCATGGCTTCTTTAGTGTTGACTGACAGCTAAACGGTTTGACAAGTTACCAGACCAAATTATGTATTCCTACGCCGAATCATATGCTCTGCAAAATATGTGTTTAGCAGCTGTCACTTCTGATGATCAAAATTTAGTTATATATCTAAATGTTGATTGTAAGAAGTCAGCTGTGAGCTGTCAGTCAGCACCAAAGAAGCCATGGGGCTACTGTATTTTTCTCGCAAGACTTAAAAAAACACTTCTATCTTATCACTCGCGCCGATGGACACGAGTACTAGAAGTCAGTGTCATTTAATCTGGCCGCCTGTAACTAGGAGGTAAGAGTTTGAATCCTGACCTGGTATGACGAGAGGGGTTTCCCCTAAACTGTTTCCCACACTCCAACCACTTAAATGTGGCTAAATTTTTTAGAAATTCTACCTTTTACATCCCTACCATTTTAATACAGATAAAATCTTATAGCCTTAACTTCAAAAAAATAATTTAGATAATCAAAATTAACATGAATTACTGAGTGTTCTTCTTGTAGTGTGACATTTTAGATTTAAAATGAACCCAAAGCGTTCATTGTTTTCTTTTTTCTGTAATTACCAAACACTAGCATAAGTACCCAGCGTTGCCCTGTTTATCCACGTAAAATATTACGTGGTTACACCGGGAATCTCTTTTCTTTTCTTCAAATAGAGAGAGAAAAAAAACCTCTTCGTTTAATTTCTTCCGGATCAATTTTTAAAACATTTTAAAAAATCTGGTGAAAATTTTAAAATTCTGGCTTTGAGGTCAAAATGTTTGTGCACAAAGTCTACAAATTTTAAAATTTCAGCCTTCTGCATGCTGTTAAATATAGCGCCATGCTCCTGATAGACAGAGAAACAAACTATTTTATTAATATAGATACTGTAAGGGCATAATTATTTTAAGGCTTATTCTGGCAGGAGGTTAACCCACGCTCGTACATTTCCTGGGAAGTCAAGAGTATTGGGTTGCCTTCCTGTTGAGAACAGAATATAGCTCATATAGCTTGCATCCAGTTGACATACGAGCAAAGTGCGACCGATGGACCTTCTGACTAGTGTGAATCGAGATCAACATGTTTGTGTGTGAGAAGAACGAACACACGTTGTTGAATGCTGGAAGCCATGCTGGATGCATGTGTGGTGGAGTAGCCGGTTAGACGAGATGACGATATAACATGTGATCTGGCGGTTCACCCCTGCCGGAGGGTCGATCACGGGTCTCTGGGTAGTTTTCGCGAGTCCCGTTATCACGCGTGCTTCCTCGTCACGGGGATTACCTCATACTTATGTAGTAGTTTAACATCTGACTAAAGTTATAAATATAGCTAATTAGACTAACTCGCTATCCTCATTCCCCACGAACCATCCATCCCAACCCTTACCGCTCGGGGTCCATCCCGACCATGTAACCCCTAGAGTGCCCCGGTAATGTAGTAGTTAGGGTTGGCTACCGGGCACCCAAAATAAATAGGGACGTTATAATACATATCGTTAGTTTCCAACATGAGCTTCACGTTAGTGTTGGTGCAGCAATTATTCTGAAAGACTCTCTTCAATCCTAATTCATATGTTGAGTCAGTAACAGCCTTTAGGTTGAACGTAATAATAATAAAAAAATAGATTAGCTACCATTTAAAAAATATATCCTTCAAAATTACTTTTCTTGACGATCCTTGTTGCTAAGTGGTTAGAGGAGGCGACCAAAGGCCCAGGGTTTCTTGGCTCTATTGTTCGTTGTGCTGGCGAAAGATTTTTTTTAATTTCTACAAGAGTTCATCCTGTTATTCAATGACTAAATATTTATACGTTACGGTAGGGTGTGTAGGCTTATTATATGTCACATTGTTGTTGTTATCGTATGGCATATATGATTGAGAAGGACAGAACATTTAGGTGCAAGCGTCTTATTTGTAGACTACTAGCTACTAGCACAGAGTATTGATTAGGTTACAGTATAGGAGATTGTCTACACGTTGTACCCACAATGAGATGATATGATGATAGTTATTATAAAGTTGTGGAGCCTGTAAGAGCCTTAACCTAACTTCAATCGAATTAACCAAACCTTTGTGTCCAAAGGGATCATTCACTTTGAGGTTAAAATACCCGAGGTACCAGCCGGGAGTCTATTCCGGGATCCCTATACTCGTAGCCAGTTGCACTGATAACTACACCACGGGGTCGGATACATTGCATTGTGATAGGTTAAATATATTTGTAAGTCGTGTGTTGAAATAAGCCTTTTAATTATAAAGTGTGTGGAAACTATTTATTTTAAACATATATTTATTAGGGTGAGTTTATTAAACTGATGTTTTAACATGCCCTCTCTGAACCTATTTATCTTGTTCAGAGGTGGTGGAACCAAAAGCAGAGGTGCATTGCCCCACTCCCTTACAAATAGTTTTTCATCCTCCTGGAAATAATTTGTTCCCCCACCTGGAATAAATTCCCCCATATATATATATAAAGAGCCTCTGATACTCTAAAATATAAAGCTGAAAGATGACCTTAAATAAAATTCCAAATGACTTCTAGATGCATTCAATTTTTAAGAATTGGCTGGAGAAGACCACTTTAACTAGTCTATAAAAGCATCTATCTGTCAGAAAAAAATTAGGCGAGGAGTATTCTAAATATCTTCTTGGGCCAGGCAGGTTTAAAAATATTTAGGGAAGGACCGCTCCAAATATCTTCCAGATGCATATAGTTTTGAAGAATTTTCACGCCAGGACCACTCGAAATAATTTCTGAAAGCATCCAAACTTTGAAAATTTGCAGAAGATGAACCACTCTAAATAGCGTCTATAAGCATCCAAATTAAAAAAAAAAAATCAGGAGAATAATTTTACAAATAGCTCGTAAAAATAACTAGATTTTCAAAAAATTTGGATGACCACTCCAAATAGCCTTTAGGGACATTCAATTTCCTAACATTTATCGGGGGAGAAAGGGGGGAAGGACATTCTAAAAACAATCTTTTTTTGCTTAACCCCTCACTAATCTTCCCCTCACTACATAAATAAGTTTTCGTTACTATTGATAATATCAACACACGACTTACAAGCACACTAAATTCTAGAACAGACACAATAACCAGCTCCTGGCCGTTAATCCATCATTGCGAAAGGGGATGACGAAATTACAACTATGATTATTTTTTCAGCCATGCCTTGAGTCGAAAGAGGTCCTTTGGTCCAGTAGGCAGACCCACTATCGACTAAACTGAGTGGTCATAGATGTGTAAAAATATACATCTATCAGCTAGCTCAAACCAAAACAATACACCTAATAATATTCACCTATTCCTTACGTGCCAGGAATTTGAACATTTAGCAAAAATAATGAATACAGTCCAATTTTTATGGGAACCCCTTAGAAATTCAGAACAAATTATTTTGTAGCTAACATTGATAACATTTTAATATATATATTGTATACATACAGGGCTTGAAAAACGCCTCGTCTGCTCGTTTGTGACGGGAAAAAAATCTTTACTTGGCGAGTAAATAATAATCAGTTTTACGTTAATTTCGTTCTGGTTGAGCTGGATCCTTCATTAGCTATCCTGTCGATATGATTACATAACGACTCTCGTAAGATTATTATCGATATTACGATTCGAATAGATCGTAAATAAGCTATCGATGATATGACAAATTAGCGATTCTCTCAAAAGGTGATATTGACATATTATTATAGTTCGAGAGCGATTTCGATATATATATATATATAAAATCAGGTTTGCTAATATTAAAACTGTTTAGACCTCAAAAGTACAACGAAAACAAAAAATCTTAAGTAAGATTCAGCACATCTTGTCGCATTCTTATCTTGTTTGTTCGCGTGTGAGGGGTGAAAAATTAGCGATATAATGAGCAAGGTTGAATTTAGAGAAAGTGTCCCGCGTTTGCGGGGAGAGTGTGTGGAAAATCATGTATGAAAAACTCTTGGTACACCCGACCGGGATCGAACCCCAATCTCGCCATTACCGGCAGTTTAGTCTATTGAAAGAGGGATGCCTTAGACAATACGACCATTGAAGTGGGTTCATGTTATAGGTAATGATAATATCTACCAAACGTGACAGCTACAAACATGACCTGACAAATTAATACGTTAAAAAGGTATATCTAGTAACTCTTCTCAAAGTCAGCTCTTAGGATGAAGATTGGGCTGAACTTTGAAATATTTGGTTACCCCCCCCCCCTTCCATTCACCTCCCACTCCCCTTTTCAACCCGACCCGTTTCGGGAATGAGATCCGACGCCCTCAAGTGCCTTAATTGCCTAATTATTCGCACCTCTAATTATATTATATAAAGTTCTGNCTGTTATATTTTACTCCGACAACTTGGACAGAGAAGTGAGAAAAGTCGACTTCATTACGCGGGTCATTTGCCCCGTCGCTTTTTGGGACGCTATACCACTTCCTATATATATTACCATTGCGCATGAGCAAACTACAGTACTGTGTCTGTTGTTCATTTCAACTTCACGCTTCGATTCACTCTGCTCACAAATCCAATTGGGGGATTTTTGTTTTTGTTTTTTTGTTTTGCGGGTTTTACAGTTCATATCAATCAGAGTTGTAAGAAAATAAAACATTGGTGTATAGTCTGTTTAATACAATATTACACCCCTCAGTTTTTTTTTAGAATTTCACCTTGTCTTGGTACCCGTTCAGGTTACCTTAATAATAAGTTGAGTTGGTACCTTTCACTATTTCACGAATAAACAACCACACCGATTGCACCGAAATGTTACATGAACAGTACATATAACTTGGACGTCCGTTCAACATGTAAGCTAGTTGAAATTTACATCCTCCATTTTGTTTCTAGATGAGAGCTAATAAACAATACTTTAATGCCCTCTTATAGTCTTCTACTTATCAAATTTTAATTGGACGCACTTTTAAAGGTTTCTAGACATGGCGGCCATCTTAAAATAAAATGGAAACTATAAAACAAAACTTCTTACCAACATTGGCTATGTATTACTAAAACACTTCCCGTGCAAGAAACGAATGATTAGCTAGAACGGATATATGTTAATAACGATAATGCTGTAGGGATAATGAAAGGATAGTTTTAAGGAAATGTATCCACGTTTGAGTGAAGAGAGAGTAGAAAATCTTTTAGGAAAAACTACTCTCAGTATATGTAGACAGAATTCGAACAATTACCTTCCCATAACCGGTAAGCCTAACTAAATAAGCCTAACATTTAGCCCACATGCACACCGAGGTGGGCCTTCTGAATAGTTAGTATATATTATTGTTTGTGTATGTGTGTGTGTGTGTGTGTGTGTGTGTGTGTGCGCACCACGTCTTAATACACTTCTGGGATATCCGTTAAGTAGGAAACCGCTTACCTTAAAAAAAACTCTCTGCATCCAATTGGGATTCTAAGTCTGACCACCCCATCACCAGCAAACTAGAGAATATGATGCCTTGGTCCGTGTTTTACATTACTTAGACGATGCTTGGTTAGTAAAGAGTATTTAAGATGAACCAGAGCTGACCTGGATGGAATATGCATAGTAAAACCACTCCCAGTATATCTGACCCTGATTCTAACAAAACCCTGACCTCTCAGGTCAAAGCTTACTACACCAGTTGAGCTCACTGATGCGCTGATACAGCTCACTGGCCCTTAATTACTATAGGCCTAAATTCCCGTAAGATACTCGAGCTTTTTGGTGCCATCAGCTGCGATACGATAACCATGATCAAGAGCCTCAAGGAAGGTGAACTCGAAAGGTTGATCGTCCATCTCTGAAAGACTCTGGCTTAAAACCTGAGTCAGGATGGATTTCAGTCTTTCAGTCAGTCCATCTCTTTCTATATTAATCTGGCTTCCCTTCTTCTACTCCCCACTAACTCATCTCCTCCCATTTCTCTCCATATCCCTCCAGATTTCTCAGTCTTCCATAATATCCTTCCCATCATTCTCCATATCTCTTGAGATTCCTCAATCTCTCCAAATATCATCTCATCTCTCTTCTTATACTTCCAGCTCACCCAGGTTACCCCCACTTCCTTCCATCACTTCATATATCCCAATAGCTACTCCATCCTCCCCTAATTTCCACCCATCTCTTCCTCCCACCAATCTCCATCTCCCAATAGCTACTCCAGCCTCCCCTAATTTCCACCCATCTCTCCCTCCCATCAATCTCCATCTCCCAATAACTACTCCATCCTCCTCTAATTTCCGCCCATCTCTTCCCCTATATTTCCATGTTCCCCCCATTTATTCCCATAAATTTCCATCTCCCAACAGATGTTCTATCCTCCCCTCATATACTCCCGTCACTTCTCATATAATTCCAGCTTCCTCAAACTCCACTCATCTCCCCTCATCAATCACCTTTTATTTAAAGGTTTCTATTATTTCATGGTATTTATTCGTATTAATAATACTACTTGTTTTGTTTTTGACATTTAATATTTTTTATTTGACATTTGACATTTTTTTATTTGTTTTTTTAACTAAGAGAACATAACTTAGAGTGTGCTATGATTACTGTAAGCCATATTTTAAGCTAAATTGAAATAATTTTGGTATCCTGAAAATTTAACTTGTAAGATATTTTCTAACTCAGTTCAACGTTTACGTCTTTATTAATATAAAATGTACGGAGATCTTGGGGAAATAATGAGTAGTGTCACAACCACCATAAAAACTATAGAAAATATATTTTTTTCCCCTCTACTTCCTTAAGTGAATTATCAATATTATTAGTGCTAAATTCAGTAAGTTAAAAGTTGAATCAAATAAGGTAAAAGAATAATTATTTAGGCTTATGAATTACTAATTTTTTTAAAACTTTAAATATTAATATTTCAGAATCTTTATGGTGGCATAGTAAGTTATCGCCCTAAACCATTTATATGTAATTTAAAAAAAAAAAATATTTTCCAGTCCACAAATTACCATGCCCCAAAATTACTTTGTATGAAATAAATAATCTATTAAAAAAAATTAATTAATTAAAAAAAAAATTGAACTCAAAGTACTTTTGTAAGATATATCTAATGATTTAAACTAAACCCACACTAGTGCAAACGTGGTTTAAGACTTCAGGCTATGCTATAAATAGACTAGATTACATAGATTACATCGAGGTTTTGTTTTAACTTGACCATTTGGCATTTCGTCTGTCTGTCTGAACCTTGTCCACACAACAACTTCCAAACGGATGGACCAATTTTAACAAGATTTTACAGGTACATTCTTTGAATCTGGGTTGAACGCCTATTACATAGTTTTTCGATCTGGTTACTTGTTTCAAAATATCGGCCACTAATATACCTGTCTGTCTGTCTGTTTGTTCCGTGATAGCTTCCAAATGCTTGGACCGATTTTAACATGATTTGGTAGAGAGAGATATTCTTTTTTGTCAATCCGGCTAACCTTTTCGATATGGAAAGCATTAAAACGGTTTTTTTTTGTTAAATAGCTCGTTACAAGTGATTTTAATTTATAATTCTAAACAATCGATCGAGTACCTAGGGCATATTTTTTAAATGTTGACACATATTTTATAAATGATGCCCTAAACCTTGTTAACAATGGATATTCTATTTGAATATAAGTATTTATGAATATAGTATTAATTTGTTTTATGTATAATTTGTTTTCCAAGGAGAAATATCAACTTTAAACCCAAGGAGAAATTTTGGGACATATTTCATCTTGAAATTCAAAGTGAAATTTTACGAATGCAGTAACTAAAATAACTTAGAGGGAGTGAGGTCTACTGATAACAGAGCTACTATTAAGACTGTATAAACGAAAAGAACATGGGGGGAGGTCTACTGTTCACACAACTACTAGTTTTTAAAATGGTTCCATTAGCTTCAATCCAAGAAGTATAATTCCGTTTCCACGACTACATTGAAAGTCCTCGCGTCATTCCGTAAATTGGTCCGGGCGGATCGGATCTGACGCAAACTACGGGGCCCATCCACTTCTCTACAGACAGCACACTCTTTCCCTAACCCCACCCCTAACAACAACTACACCCATCACTTACTGAAAGCGAGGTGTCCGGGGAACGTAGGAGAGGGGAGAAAAAGGAGGGATGGCGGGGTTGTTTAGAGTAGAGAAGCTCGTGAATAAATATCACGGATGACTGTTGAATCGAGCGATAGATCGATACGAAAAGAACACTCGATACCTTCCCATCTGCCCCCGCCTCCCCCCTCACGATCTAGTCGCCTGGATTGCTCCTGCAAGCTTTCTTTCCACAACACTTTTTTTTTTTACTGTCGTCGGTTTTGTGAGCTTGATTCAACATTTAATTCCCTTATTTTAGTTTTGAAACATTTCTGAGATTATTTTGTCTACAGTTAAATTTTCATCTGGTAGCTAGAAAATCTCTTAGATCTATTTTCGAGTACTCAAATGTACAATCATGTTAACTACAGTTGCCCCTTCTTATAAATAAGATCCGTTAAAAAAAAGGGTGTTTGGGATTTCATCTTGAAACGGGTTACCAGATGTCAAAACTACTTATATATACAGGGTGTTTAAAAAGGGGTTCTTGACCTTAGAATCTTGCAGTAATCCTTTAAATCAGTAAAAAAGTATTTGTAAACATAGGTCCACAAATCACGAAAACACTAAACATGTTATGTATCCTCACACGAAAATAAAAGTTCTGAGGATTAAGGTCAGGGAACAAGTGAGTGGAGGGGGGCGGGGATGCGACTGGATTCGATAGCTAGGTCGAGCAAAGTATCACGACCCCTTTCCCCCTGTATCCTGAACATAACCTTGGGATTTTTTAAATTGGGGATACTTAAATAGTTTTGTGTATTTGTCTTCATTAAATGATTTAGCAGATTCACCCCAGCGAATGGAAAACGGTTGTGAGACGGTTAGAATGACGCCAGGATTTTGTTTTAAGATAACACAAAAGTCTGATTTTAAGATGTGAAATTTGAGTGGAAATTAAAGGATAACATCTAAAATATCCTTTTCTGTGATAAGGTAATATATTTGTTCGATCTAAAATCTAAATATCCTTTATTTTTCTTATATTTTTTTTTACTACTGAAATACAAAACTGCCTGTATCTATATGTGAGTTGGATTACGGACCTATACCTACTAATACCCTTTTTTACTAATTTAACAAGTACTATAAGATCATAAAGTTCTGAACTCTTTTTGTTAAACAAACTTTGTCATTCGACCTAAGTTCAAAGAATCTACCTGATAAACATAATTAAAATTGGTCTAAGCATTTGGTAGTAATCGTGAAACAGACAAAATGTCAAAAGTTCGAGTTAAAACAGGACCTAGCTCCTCACGGTTAAAAAAGAAACGCACCTTGTTTCAACGAACATCTTCAGATTCTGGTGGAATCCAAATTGCTCGTATTATTCCTCGAATACACTAACCGGGAATCAAGAATAAAGATCCTTAACTTCTAGATATTCTCAGATGTGAAAATGTCACAAGAACTTCTAATCATTCAAATAAACAAAAATTATATGAAAAGTAAATCTTCAAGATATTTTAAAGCACAACTTTCGAATCGGTCCCATTCTATTAATGTAACAGTTGAACAAACAGATTAGAATATGCACACATGAAAGTAGGACTAATAACTTTAGAAGAAAAAGGGACTAGTCTTTAGGGAACCACTTGATCAAACTTGACTGTACCAAAATAATATTATTAATGCTAAAAATAAAGTTAACGAAGTAAGTCTAAAATTACGTTGGTATTTTTAGTTTGGAAAATTATTTATTAAAAAATTACAAAGTATTTTAAACATTATTTAAACTAATTTAAACTAGTTTAAATTAAGGGTAAAATTCTAGTTTCAAATCTAATACTAATCATACTAGGTACATATATTACATGAGAATGTAAGGTAATTAAAAAAAAACATGTTTATATATATATATATATATGTGTGTGTGTGTGTGTGTGTGTGTGTGTGGTTGCGTAGTGTATTAGACCTGCTCGCTATTTTGTTGACGATTGAAATATTTGAATCAAGACTGGGTATACTTAGGGGTTATTTTTTCAACAAACGGGATTTTTAATTCTCTCCAGGAATAATATATTCCGTTTCCTCTTAGTTGCTCTTTGAATCCATATTCCATTAGATTAAATGGAGAGTAACCTTTTTTTTAACGTATAGGCCTACATAAATAAAATGTTTTTTAAATGTGATCTGGTGCACTTCCAGAGCTAGAAGCGGCATGGCAGGACCGCTCTTTCAACGCAGTCTGTGACGTCATAACGCCGGGATCATGTGGTGTAGCTATTGACTCGGACAGTGAACTGAATTTTATTCGAGGGTTAATCGATAAAGCCATAAGAGAAGGAGGTAAGTGTGTTCATTTATATTATAATTAATAGTTTTCTTGACTTCTGAATGATGAATTTTTAAACTAGCGTAGTTTTAAAAAAAATACTTATCTATCAACGTAATTTGTATTTTGTCAATTTATAAATCTATTCGATGTGAATTAAAGAAGGAAGCCCCGTCCATCTTAAAAACGGAATAATCGTGTATTAAGTTTTGACGTAAACGTTGTGTTTATTATATAAGAAAACACATTAGATTGATAAGTGCTGAAGGAGCAGTTGACATATAGATGGGTTACTTCGTCCTTTCCGTGCGCTTTCATCGCTCTTGCGAGGTGCCAACTATATTGACTGTCACCTTTGAGTGAACTACAGGTCTTACTAAGAAAAGCCTTATCTTAGCTCTCGGTTAACTGTTGCCAAATCTCCTCGCTTTCAGTTATGTCATGAAAGTGGTGTACTGGAGTAATAAGGAGCTACGGACTACATCGACGAATCAACGATGTAAAATTTTTCTATTATTTAAGGGAAGATTGTCCAAAGAAAAACAAGAGAATTACAAAGATATTACCTATTAGTTGTCGTGCAGTTCCCTAACAGATGGTATCTAGTGTAGTGACACGCTGTAACGATACGGTTTAAATGCGCCGCGCTTTGGGCGTCAATTGTAACAATACGGTATAAATGCGCCGCTCTTTGGGCGTCAATAATAATAATACGTGATCAATTACCCTACTTCGGGTGTCGATTGATTCACTGCGAATTAATTCCCAGATAAAAGATGATGTGATGACTTTAGGTTGTCTTAAGCTCCATGATCGAGCGCCTATCACCACTGTACGGAAAATATACCGTTCAATCAGCTGTCTATAGCCCCGTGTTCGAGCACTAATTAAATCGGTATTAATATTATTAATAAAAGAGAAATGTTGTTGGCTGTTATTTCACACACGGTTTATTTATATTACACCAGTAAATTATTTGCACATATTTCAGTTAAATGTTTCTTATCACTGCACACTTGTGATATTGAAGTGACTTATATTATAATGTGTTGGACTGTGAGCAAGGTCCCGGAGATCGTCCTCCCCATCGTCGTCAATTGCTATTGCTATTCTGTATACTGTCTATACTGTACTGCTAAATAAACATACGCACTATGGTCAATATATGACATGCCCCTTGCATTTTTCCCTTGGTCAACAAAGTAAAAACTAACCAATAGACAGAGTCCTGGCGACACATTTTGTGAGGGCTAGCTTCTTATTGGTATAAAGAAATGGCGTGTTCTGCCAAATACTATGAACTTTTTCCTTTTAACAGGAAGCAACGCAGTAGATATTTTAACAAGAAAGAAGGTATAAAAAAATATATTTTAGGGTGAAGTCCTTTTCACCTCATTCTGAGAAACGCGTGTTTGTTCATGGATGAATCTTAAAAGGATACTCTACCTATATTACTTTAAAGAAAAATTACCTTCATCCATGACTTTTTACATAATTTAGAATAATCCAAATCAATACATTACAACGCTCATTGCGCCATTTTCCCTCCTTTATCTCCTTGGTTTAGAAATATATTTTGAATGGGACGTCTTCCTCGTAAAGCACTCCACGCCATCTTGTGTGGGGTTAACTAGCAATATGCTCATGACGCAATGTTCCTTCCTTTATCTTCTTGTCTGAAAATGTGACATTTCGAATGTGACGTCCTCCTCACCATGCGCTTCACGCCATCTTGTGCGGGGCTAACATGCGACATTCTCCTTAATTCCCCTTCAATATCTCCTTGACATGTTAAAACCAATTTAACAGGTAATACGTAAAATATAAAACATAGTGCTACCGGCTAATAATGAATAGGTTTATAAATAGATATCAAAGGAAATAATTTTTTTGTTGTTCTTGTGAAACAGGTCAGATAACCTCGATTCTAACTTCCGGTTTCCGAGGATGCTGCTCTTGCAACGTCAGCGACTTTTGGGTTGATTGGGACGCTAAGGTAGATCGCACCATTGTCCGAGATCTCGTGGAAAACGTTACTTGTCTCGCGCCGTCTTATTACGTCATAATTGGAAAAGGTTTGTGGTAATAGGAGGGGTATACCCTGATTTTGGTATAAATCCCGTTCTGGAAGTCCTTTATCTTTACCAAAATGTGACTATACGGTAGGATTCTGTTACGAAATAAGACCTTCCAGAACGGACTTCCTACCAAAACTATATAGCCAAATGACCAGACAATTAAACTTTCAAGAAAATATAGAAAATAATAGAGAGTAGCTGACCTTTATGTAAGGTCACCAATGGTATCCTATAGATTTCAAAATACCCACCACATTTCAAAAATGAAAGCATAATACATGTTTAACTATCAGGGGCCTAGTTGGAGTGATGTGTTGGCAACGTAAGCAAGCCTTTTAGAAAATATAAAACACCCCTTTTTTTCAGCCAAAATCAATAATACTTCAATACATTTTATTATTTTATATTCTTCTTCTTCTTCTTCTTCACTCAACAACCCGAATCCATCCGAAGCTAGGGATGCACTCAGCGTGTTGGCGTGTTATTGATGCCTGCACCATCTGGTATGGATCCCATCTATTAAAATAGTTAAGGAAGTGTTACCTCCCACAATGAATTTTTACGAACGAGCCTGAAAGCACCTGCCAATCTGGTCCGGAAAGGTATTTTCATATACCTTACAAAGTTACGAGGTTGTGACCGACGGCTTTAATGACATTCCTAAGGTAGCTGTGATTATGATTTTTATCGATCAAGGAAAATCCATCTACCTCAGTTGGGTTTGAACCCACGATCCACGGGTCCTGAAGTGAGAACCTTACCCTAAGACCACCGAGGTCACCAATGTTGTCTTACAGGTGTTGATAATATCTACCTAAAGTGACAGCTGCAGGTCCTATGACTTGACCTATGCAAACTTGAGAGTTATTTCTGTTTTTGTGACCACCTTTTAACTACTCTTTCACCCGCCTCGGTAGTGTAGTTAGCTAACGCGTTAGTCATGTTGAGCTGGACTGCTGAGGATGGGGAGATTGAAGTTAGAATCTCGGCCGGGTGAACTGAGGGGGTTCTTAAATAGTTTTCCACTCCTCCTCTACGCAAATGCGGGTTCACTTCCTCTAAATTCAACCTTCCCAATTCTTACCGCATTAGCGTAATTAATACTTGAGCGTATAACCCTAACGGGTAGTAAGACGCGGTGCTAAATAATAATAATTGTAATTTTATGACTGTATGAGAGACGTAGGCCTAAACAATTTGTTGTGGTTATAAAATGCCTACGAACGCTATAATAAGAGATCAAACAGATTCTTTGAAGTGGTGTGCACAGCGTTTTATTTATTTAATTTTATTCTTTAAGAATAATACGTTACTCTTTCCTAACAGATTCTTTCCGGTGGTATTTCTGGCAAGGCGATACTAACGTCTCTTTGGAGTCGCCTTCCCACATCCTTTGCGAGAAGCAAGTGAGCGACGATAACACGACGACAAAGAAACCTTTGAGTCCTAAGAACGAAGTCCGCTTCACGACGGCTGTCACCACCCCCACGACCACCCGTTCCACCCCTAGGAATGGCGACAACAGCACCAACTCCAGTCAACAAAAAGGGTCTTCGACCCGTAAATGTCCCAAGAAATGCCGGAAGGTCGACCAGTACGGGAAGTTGTGGGTCGCCAACTGCAACACGATGGCGGTCCAGCATTGCCCACGGAGGGTGCCAGGGATAGTCAAATGGTGGTGTGACAGCATGGGCTACTTCAAGGGCAGACAACCCGATTTCTGGGGGTGTAGGAACCCCTGGGTCACCGAGGCCAAATATATGGTAAGGGTGCAGAATTTTCACCTTTGTCTCTAGCTTAACTTCTTTTGGTCATTGCGTTTTAGAATCTATCCTAGCTATCCGCATTTAATTAAACTTGTGGAGTAGATATCACTTAGAGAAAATGTATACTTACTTGCATGGAGGGAGATAGGGGAAATCATCCCCAAGTACACACGACCATAGTTCTAATCTTGACTACTCCGTGGCCAACAAATTTAACGAGCGTGACGTTAAGCTCACGTGCCCATCGATGTTAATTTTTTTATTCAATTTATTTATCATGTACTTTATTATTATTATTATTATTATTATTATTATTAGCACCGCGTCCTACTACCCGTTCGGGTTATACGCACTTACGCTAATGTGTAATGGTAGGGTGATTGTGAGATGAAATGAAGGACCTACAGTTTAACGTGGAATCCGAACCACGGTGGAGGCCTGGCATTCCCCACATTCACAAGATGTCTTGTCAGAGGTGAAGGAAGGGTTTGGTAANTTAACGTGGGATCCGAACCACGGTGGAGTCCTGGCATTCCACACATTCACAAGATGTCTTGTCAGAGGTGAAGGAAGGGTTTGGTAGTCAGATAAATATGTGCCGGGACCGAGGATTTAACCCCGGCCGCCAGCACAGAAGTCTGACACCTTACCCCTAGACCGCCAGGTCACCTGTGTTGTACTTTATTAAATGATTAATTATATCAGCATACAACTTATACTTAAACCTAGCACAGACACAACACCCAACCTCCGATCGTCAATCTATCACCGTGAAAAGGTGATCCCCACATTTAAACAATTATACTATTTTTTTTGTCATTCTGGAAATCAATCCCAGGACCCTTATCTGACTCACTAGAAAGACATTCTAAAAAGTTATTTTCATAATTTCTATAAATTACTCATATTATTATTAAATGAATGTGATTAAAGCTCTCTAAAGAGAATAAACAATCCCAGTGACCTGCTTTGGTGGCCGAACTGTCTAAGGCGCTACTCTTGAAGTAGACTAGACTGCCGATTACGGGGAGAACCGAGTTTCGAATCTTGGTTGGGTGTACTGAGGTTTTTTCCCCAAATTAGTTTTCCAATCTCCCTCCACGCAAATGCGGATACACTTCCTCTAGGTATGACCTTTCCAATCCCTGAGACCACTATCGTAATCTAGTATATAGGCGTGTATCCCAAACGGGTAGTAAGACGCGGTTCTAAAAACAAAACAATAAAACCAAACCCAAATCTGTAGTTTGGAAGTTACGCTAAGCAGCGCCTCTTACCCGAATACGAGACTGATGCAGTAAACTAAGCAGGACAATTTTTGATTAACATTACCCAAACCAGTCTTCGAGTTGTTGACTTAACGTGGGGTGCTAGTGAGTGCAAGTTTAGTGCATTAATTTTTAAGTTTTTATAGCATAAACATTTCTTGGCCAAAATAAATCAAATATTTTTTCTATAGAAACATAGAGTTTAGTTTTATTCACATGCTAATCTCAACAGTTCTTGAATATCTGTCATGAGAATAGCGGAATTTGGCGACCAACTTTTTAAATAAAGAGAAAAAGATGTCATTAATTTCCAGGACATCTTTGACAGATATTCAAGAACTTTTGAGATTAGCATGCGCAGAAAACTAAATTCTACGTCTCTATAGAATAAATATTTGATTTATTTAGGCCAAAATATATTGATGCTATAAAAACTTAGAAAGATACTGCCCTAAACTCATGCTCACTAGCACCCCACCTTGATGTTATTTATGATTTTAAACCGTTACACTTTTGTTTGAACTTTGCACCCACCTATGGTGATTAAAGTCGCTTGAAAAGGTGAATACAAAGTTTTAACCTGAATAAGCATTGCGACCCCACCCGACATAAACCTTGAATGGAAACCAGCGAGCTATACCATGCGACCATCAAGGCGGGTAATTTACAATGTTTTTTTAATTACATTAAATTTGTATGTGTATCTTTGATTAAATATAGCTCTCTTTAAAATTAAAATTAATATATTTAATAGAATACTTGTCAACCAAATTACATAATTTCATACCTAAGACGGTGGATGCGCGGACTAGTCTTGTCTGATTTTGTTATTGGTGGGGAGGTGGCGGTTCGATTCCTGGCTGGGTGTATCGTGTATCCTCAATGATTTACCACTACTCCTTCATATCTTTTAAGTGTAAATATGAAGTTGAGTTGAGTAGTAAGATGTGAAACACATTTAAAAAAAAAAGTTTGATGTATTGGTCTCATGTCATACTACCCGTTTGTGCTATACGCCTACGCACTAATTACGTTAATGTTTAGGTATGAGGAAGGTCGAATTTTAGTAGAAGTATACCTGCAATTGCATGGAGAAAGAATGGATAACCATTTAGGAAATAGCACCCTCCGTACACCCAATCGGGACTAATATCTAGATCTCCTGTTATCGGCAGTCCAATCAATTACGAAAATAATGAAGTAATGTCTTAAACCACGGTTTGCAAACTTACGGCCCACAGGCCGTTTCCGGTCCGTGAGTTGTATCTGACCGGTCCAGTCTGCAATACTTTCATATTACTACCCGACCTGCAGTTATAATAGTTTAATTTTAGTGAGTTCTTAATTTGAAATAACAAAAAAAAAAAAA